>JARFOD010074422.1:0-21173 GCA_031763545.1 Mopalia muscosa
GGGGGGGGGCACATTTTGTGACCCACTCATATACCGGAGGGTCGACAGACTCGATCCTGTGACAGGTACATGGAAGTAGGTTCAGAAAGCGCATTCGCTAACCACTAAGCCAAGACAGTGGGCCCAAAGAGAAAGAAGTTCATAACAAAATATAAACGTGTATTTGACCACACCTAAATGTATTGCTCCTACCACACCGAGGCATAACCCAGATGAATGATACAGTGGTAAAGTGATGTAAATAACATCAGATGAAGTCATGCCAGCCATGGGGAGGATTGAGGAGCCAACCAGGAATTTGTGGTTAGAAAATAAGGCAGCTTTCGGAAGACCTGTAACAGAGTAATGACGTATACACTATTTTACAAAACAGATAACAAATGTAAGAATACATGACAAAAATAAATCTATCAGCTTGTGGCCTGTTTTAGAATACTGATTTTATCAAAGGACTTCTTAAATGGACTGGTACAAGTGTGTGATCAAATGAGTTAAACAACATTCGAAAGGCATAAAATGTCCATACAAATGACAAAAACTTCCATATTTTATTTTTTATTTTTACTGCGAAATTAAAGTTCTTTTATCAAGTATGCTAAAAAAAAAACCCTTTATTCAATGGATTTATTTGGCCAGATGATCCTCTTAATTAATATTATAGCCTAAATAAGGACACATTCAACAACAGACTTCGTGAAAACAGCGATCAATGTTAAAATGTGGGCAATTAATTTAAATAGGTCAATTTTACCTGTTGTCCCGGAGGTGAAGATGTAAGTAACTGGGTCCTGAAATGACACCGTGGATCGGATCGTAGGGTCTACAGGTTCTTCAGGAGATTCGGCCAGGAGACGATCCAAAGATAGGAACCCCGAGGGACAGTTGTTCCCAAAGGCGTAAACTGGAAGACTCTTCAACTCATTAGATATTGCAACAACAGGGTCTATCATATCTGGAGAAGAGAATATAGGCTGATTGATTGATTGGTGTTTTATGCGGTACTAAAGGTTATTCAAGGTTATTCGGCTTATATGACTGCAGTGTACTAGCATAACCAAGACGTGAAGCCTTTCAATAATGTTGGAAAGTTAATTTTCCTCGATTGCTAATTAAAAACAGCATTGCCACTCTTCAAACAAACTGAATCTTAGCTAGAGGGAGAGAACATAGGTATAAGCAGGCACCCAGTTGTAAGAGTTATAACTGTCTATATCACTGCCATACTTTAGCAGAAGCAAGAAAACTTTTACTTTTAATTACATAAAGGCGAAGCTACATGACCAAGTGTCACAATCATAAAGCTTTCTTTTCAAGATATGTGTTCTCCAGAAATAAGATCCACTTCTATCAGTGATGAGTCCAGACTTGTATAGATCTATAAAAATAATACGTTAAAGATATCTTACCCTTGCCGACAACAAATAGTTTGGGATTGGCGGCTTCTACGAGATGAAGTAGGGACTTCCCCCGCACACTCGTGTTGATCAAAGACGGTCGAGCGCCTATCTTCAGGAAGCCTGCACAACATAGCAGATTAAAAGACCCATGTCAATTCTTACCAACAAAAAATAGCTAAAAAATATCCCTACCACCTGTTTCTTTAACAGGTTGAATTTGCCTTTAAATAATTGTCATAAAATGAGGCTGATAGTAGTCAAACAGACCAGAATAATTCATTTCAGGTACTTTTTTAAAAAGTTATTTACCATTATTTGATGTTATTTTTATAATCTAGACAAGTATACCTAGGAATGTCCAAAGGAAAACAGGTTCGTTGGAGACCATCATCGCCACAGCGTCTCCGCATTTAACTCCAACCGAGAGTGCAAACTGAGCAACCCGGTTAGCTTGTTTGTCTGTTTGTCCGTATGTATATTCTTCGTCTTCAAACAACATGAACATTTTATCAGGTTGAGACATCGCATGTTGTTCAAATATGTCTATCACTTTCATGTTTTTTGACATCAGTTTCTTGACCTTCCTCAGCATTTTTACCAGGCACTTTATATACAAGACATCGTAAAGTACCCAAGGGTAATACAGTTTGACTAAGAGTATCCCTGCCCCCAGGGCACCTAGACCGGCATATATCAGCTTGTCGAGCATCCTGGTTGATAGCACACACGGAATTCAATGAAACACACTTCTATATCCAGTACATATTTGTTCTGAAAGACAAACACCGTTTTGGTTATTGATACATTTCATACTCATATATCATATTGTAACACTGTCATCTATATAGTCAACTTACAAAGTTCTAATTGATCGGTTGATGTTTAATGCTGTGTTTAAGTGTATTTCATTAGCTTCAAATACAGTTGTTTGCTTAAAGAGTAACCGAACAAAAAAAAAATTAAAAAAAAGATTTTTCTCTTAAAGAGTAACCAAATTAAATTAAAAAACAAATTATATTTCTCTTAAAGCAAAAGAGTAACCAAATACAATTAAAAACAAATGATTTTTCTCAAGAACATTTCTAAAATTTGTTATTAAAAACATCCCCGAAGTTAGAATCTATAAGCCTTATAGAGCTTTCTAGGGTCTCTTTCACAATCACACCATCAATAATCATGGCGGGTACCACTTTACACATTCACAATGTGTAATTTCTAATTTGGAGTCAAATTCATCTTGATAATCGTATCTTCGTTATTTGTGAAATATGAACGAATACAGATGTTAGCAAACAAAATGAGGAGTCTCCCGCCAAAGATTAGTTTTGGAAAAGGTTTATTCCTTCTTAGAGTATCTGCAATGGCCAAGTATATGCAGACAAGAATATTGTAAAATTATACAATGGCTGCCATTTTGTATGGCATTTAGTGAAATTCAATCCCATCCATTGTGTTAAAGGCATGAAGCTATATTAAAATCTGGAATTAATCCGCGAATTTATTCACTACTTATGGTGTTCACAAAGAAAGAAGGCATGAATATTTTAAAATTATGCAATAACGTATATTTTGTTAAAGAGTAACCAAATACAATTAAAAACAAGTGCAATGGCTAAGTATATGCAGACATGAATAAAATTATACAATGGCGGCCATTTTATTTTATGGAATTTAGTGAAATCCAGTCCCGTCCATTGTCTTAAAGGCAGGAAGCTTTATTTAAAGTCTGAAGTTAATCCGTGAATTTATTCTCTACTTATGGTGTTCATGAATATTATAAAATTATGCAATAACGGATATTTTGTTTTACAGAATTTGGTAAAATGCAATCCTATCAGCCGTCTTAACATGAGTAAGCTACATGCCAAGTTTGAAGTTAATCTGTGATTTTTTTTTTCAAGCTAGCGAAGCTTCGAAATTGTGTAGAACAGGCCGAAACCCCAAATACGGTAGCTTTCACAGACTATAGCATGGAAATCCGAAAAGATGCATGCAAGTGACGTAAATACTGCCGTATTTACAACAGGTATTAATTCAACGTTTAAATAAAGTGCTCCCTAAATCTGTCCTTCAATTAAATAATTGTGTTGTGCTTCGTAAAAAAAACTCTTTATCCACAAATGTAATGTAGGTTCGAGTGGCGCATTACCGATTCAGCTGTCTACATATAGGTCAGTGGCTATAAGGGACTTCATACATAAAAACAAATTGAAATACTCTGGCTATTCTCAAACATATGACGGTAGCATTTGAAAATATGAAGTTCTCAGTTTGAGCAATAAAAAAACACAGACTTAGCCATCTGTGAAAGTGTTCCTCATATGTACACGTATATGCGGCCGTCTGACGTATAGCGCGCCTCGCGTATATAGCACAGTCCGGATTTTGTTTGTTGATTCCGCAGGGTATCGAGAGACAGTTGTTTTTGCCACTTTACTATGTACAAATTGTTTTCTAATTAAAAAAAAAAAATTATAAAGCAAACTTTAATAACACATGATGAAGGCCCACAAGCCCTAAGCTAACTCTTATAATCTGCACATATGTCTGTTCATGTCCATGCAGCAAGCATGTCCCATGGAATGACGCGCATCTATATAGCTATGGGAAGTCATGCAGCAGTCTCAGCTGTTATTCAATAAATAACGCTTTGAAATTATTACAAAATTAGCGCATTTCAACACAAACTTACATTTTCACGCTAGGCGCACAGTATGCCTCAAGTCTAGTTGTTTCCTGATGATGGTTCCCGAGTTTCGCCAAATCTCTATAAGGGATCCCAAAGGAGGCTGTTAATTTTACAAATACCAACCGAAATTTCGCATAGACGAACTGCAGGTTGGTATTAATCTCATTCCTTGTCAGATTTAAAACAGTTTACTAAGTATTTATCGACTTTTAAAGAGCTTCTTAAGATTAACCCATGTTTTCCAATGTGTTACAACTCATTTCACAAACGTTGGTTTTTAAACAAGAAGTTATTTTTGGGTGAAAAATAATTTTATCGCGCATCCTAAGATGTTAAATATTTCTGTTTTTGTGTGTTTCCACCCTTATGCAGAACCATTTGGCAATGACATTATTTAGTCGTTAACGCGTCGAGTAACTTGGGAAGTTATTTTCGTCGGCCAAATGAATAAGAGACGAATAAGAGACCTGAATCTAACTTGTTTTTCATCGTGATGACAACATATATGTAAACGTATCTACAGGCCCCACAGATATATAAAAAGAAGTTCAACCATTAAGACGCCTATACCTTAGAGAAAAAGAGTAATTTCAAAATTTTCATCATCGAAAATTTGCGGTGAGCGCATGTTTCTGTTATTTTTTAAGTATATTCGCCAGCATGCCAAAGTTCGGAATGATATAAAATCGTTTTCAAATGAAATATGAACTTAAATCAAAGTCCGTCAGACAGAAATTAGAACAGAAATAGAAGGTAGAAAATTGAATTTCTAAAAGAAAACGTTTGTAAGGTATATATACCGCCGACTTGAAGACTGCAATGTTCTCTATCGAAACTATTGTTCATGATTATTCTATATGTTACTTGTATAATTCTTTAAGTTTTGTTCCTCGAGGAGTTCTTAGTTTTCGATAACCCTGCTATGCAAAATTTACCCATAAACATGCAACACAAATGCTGGGCACAAAGCTTTGGATTTCCACCTCTTTTTTTACAATCCTTCCCTTGTCTTTATGCATTGCCGTTTTTCGATCCGGTTTGTCCTCTAAAGATGGGTATTATTTTGTTGCAGCCAACTACTTTTAGAAAATTGTCTCAACAAGCCAGTGGTCCAATCAGTGAACACATGGCGATAAACCGCCAGCTCCTATACAGCGACAACCTGGATTTTAAATTTCCAGACCCTTCTATTAAAAATGAGGTTTTCCGAGCTATTTAAGGCCTGAAAAATTAATTTTAAATTTCCAAGCTTTTCAATGATTTACAGGCCCCCTACGAAAGGGCCCATTTGATTAAAACCGGAAGCAGGCTTACCTGAATGACTTATGTATAGTATACAGCCCGCATGGTCATAAAACTAGTACCATTTTTGAATGGGTAAATGTAGCGATATTCGCTAATTGTTAATTGTTCGGTAGTAGCAGGACAAATCACAGCTGTATAAATACACCGTGACTATGCTTTGATATAATTTAGCTGTACATCAATCCAATTCCCTTTAAAGATACAAGTGACCCAAATCAGTCAAATTTAATAATTTTCAAGGAAATAAAATTGTTTAATTTTTATGTTGACCTACTTAACACATTTTCAAATTTGTATGCGCCTGCAATGAAGAATCCCTTCCTCACTTCCTGGTAAGACAGTAATGGTGCGGGTTTATCCTTAAGTTCCTAGTCTGCGTTGAAAAGCTATACATGGTACTCGATGGTTACAAAATGGAACCCGCTTTCCAATGGGATAGATGTTCGAACCGCCTTGAAACAAAGTGTGGACACAACACAGTAGCTTTATATCTAGCCTTTGGTTACTGAATTTATTGTGTGAAGTTTGAGTGCATGTGTATATACAATTCAACGAGATACGTATTGGCATATGTAGCTGAGGCTCTGTACTGGATTTAACATTAGCCTTAACGTGTTTAAAGAACCATTAAGATAGAAATTATTCTGAACTCTTCTAAAAAGCAATCACACTACCAAAGAAATGTTGATCGATGAATCCTCCTTTGATCTATAGATAAACCCTAAGATACAGGTTTCTAAATAGATCATTAGTGTTGTATTATAGGTAACCTACAGACATCTCAAGATAAATTCATGACTCTCTTTACCTGGCTGGTATATGTAGTATTGATAAATATGCAAGAAACAATATATTCAGTATTCGTAATAAATCAGCCCACAAACTGGCATTTCAAAACTACAGAAATTAACCAATGAATATATCTGCTAAAGAGAATGAGTATTGCAACCTGTCTAAATAGTCTGACACAGAGAGAAGTTTCGCTTTAACCACTAGGGCCTTTAATTGTGTCTTTGTGAGAGAAGAGTAGACATTTAGGTACAAGATTATATGAAGATTTCAAAATTCCTGTATAATGAGGAAAGCGGACTGGGTGCTAAGGTTGTCCAGGGGTTCACATTGGAGGAGAGTGATCACTCACCCTCACCTAAAGTTCACCTAATTAAAGATTTAGGTACACTGTTTTCAGCTCTCACAGATTGTCCAATTTAACATTATGGTAAAGAGAATTCACTCTTCTAGATAATAAAAATACTCTCCTAAAACCAACCAGGTGAGTGATTTTTAGCTCTCCTGTTCATTTCAAACATGAAGCCCTGTTGTCGTATTATTATATAGCTATACAACCCATGAAACAACATCAACAGTAACAACAAATTGCTAGATAGTTGTCATAGTAACGGATACAAGTTTATAAGTACAGCTAACCAGGCGCCAGCTACTGCAACTAGTCATTATACGGGTTTGGCCTATATTTTGCCCTATAGCGTTTCGTTTACCTCTACAACGCAGAGGTCAAGTCCAGTCAAACGAGGCGTGGAGCTAGCTTAGATAAATCTATGTTTTCGAGTTGTTGACATTAACTATTTTGAAAGAGTCGTTTCAATTTTAGGTCGTCAGCCTCGATGGCCGAGCTGCCATATCGATGCCATAGGTCTTAAGATGTATGTGGCCATTGGTGATATAAATAAATTATCATGCTTACGTAAAATACAAAAATTGGTAAATAAGATAGGCCTATGTAGGCTACTTATTGAAATAAATGTTGAAAAGGCCATAAGAAGTCAATACAAAATTTAGACCATTTCAATGGACTATCTATACAGTTCATCATTCAGGCCTCACGGTATAGGCCTATCAAAAAGTCTAGCATCGTCTTCTTCACTCTAATCGATATATATACATACGTTATTCTTTCAACTAGGCCTGCATGCTTCATATAGTATAATTAATAACACGAGTATAGTCAATCCAGCGTATATATAGCGTATGTAATACTGACAATTAAATCAGGTAAATTATAGGTTTGCCAGTGCAGGCTCATGTAAATTATCCACATACGGTAAATATTGTTAAAATAATATTTATATACCATATACCATTACCTGTATACATGTTGTCTACATTAGCAGTCGATTCAGTGTCCACTGAAGCGTTAACTTAGATGCAATGGTAGTGAACAGTGCATCGTCACTTAACACAATATGTGAGTCGGGTTATTATATAAATCTCTGCCCAAGCTAAGAAAAATTACACGAGAAATATGTACTTGATACGTACTTACATGCCGCGGTGAAATCACAGTGCCAAACCGTTGTGTAGGACTAGAGAGACTTAGCTCGAGCCACGCCTTATGAAAATCAATCAGAACTATGCGATGACTGCTCGTCAAGCTGGGGCGTCTCGTCACACACAACAAATGGTGAAAAACGACTGTTCTGTGTCACACGTACCGTGAACAAAACGTTTCGATCAAGACTATCCGTGTCCTATTCATGTTACAACACAGAGAAATAACATGCTTGAAAGCGCCACAACAAATCCGAAATGTGGTAAATCACGCAGAGCCAACATTCCGTCGACCAGAGTCCGTCTTAGCTTTATTATCTAAGATGTCCCGACGTAGAAGAATTACAGCTATATTTTGTCAATAATTTGTCTTAAATGTAGCAAAATAAACGCCATGTGTTAATTTTGAAGTATTAAGAATACAAATGAGGTTCAGACTTCGTTGGAATTTTCTCTCCGTACCATAAATCTGGGTCAGTCTCTTCTTAACATGACCCATTTAATACTGTACAGTGTTGGGGAATATCAAGCAGGTTTTTATGCATTTTGTTAAATCACCTGCATTACTCGAAGCAAATTCGCGTTTCATATTTGATTGTCATGTCTGTCGATATTAAAACAAAAATTGGAAATTTGTGTTTTTAAAGCAATCGTATTCCCAAACCTCTTGCATTTTGCATTAGGTTCAGTTGTATCTGCGCAATTTGAAGTGTAACATATTAAACAAACGGGAAACTAATAAGGCTACATTGTATGATAGACTATTAGGAACTCTGCATCTAAAGAGAATCTTGTTTCTCTTTAATAGATGTTGTTGTTTATTTGGTGGAGCTGCCACTCAAACAAATAAACAACAATATCTAAAGAGAAACAAGATGAAAACTCTTTTAGAATTGGGTACTAAACCAGTGTAAGCCTATCGGTGCATTGCACTTTTCTCACAATTCAATGGCTTATTTAAAACATTGTACGTGTACCTAGCAATTTAAAACATTGTACGTGTACCTAGCACATGACTACTGCAAATTCAAGTTTAAAAAAACCCCTTTATGTTGTCATTTTCGCGGGTTGAATCAACTTTCAATTTCAATGCCACGTCCATGCAACCGATGCAGCTGTCACGATTTTAAACAGTTAAGCTAAGAACATGTCGACCTTGCGATCCATCCCAGTCTCAATTTAACTATCAGTCACACATTGCAACTGAATTCATCCGATTTCAGTCGATATCTTCGTTCTTGCGACTGGGTACAACTAGTTGCAGTTGATCGCAAGCGAGGAGTATATTGTTCTACTTTTCTGCAACAGGCTACGATTGATCAAAACAAAACACATCACGTGAGGAATAACATGCACGCACATACCTGTTTAATTTCACTCAAGGATTATAATTGGCTCAATTAGTACTGTCCAATACTATTTAATATACTGAACTTTCTGACACATTTTATATGCCAAATGAGACTTGAATTTGCCCATCAGCCCTGTTGAAAATTCAGATGTACGGTTCAAGGATATGTTGCCAACTATCCATTTCTCCTTCCATTTCGACTGTAGACTTGAAATTATAGCAGAAGGACCATGTAGTTACTGCATTTATTTTAGCTATGTTTATACCCAATGTAAGGATACAGAATTTATTAGATGGGGAAATTGAACCTATATTATAAGTAGGTCTTAATGGGACAAACAACTGCTTTTCGACCTAAACTTATTATTTTTATTGCCTATTTTCAAAGACAAACATCTGTATTGCACCCGAATAAGCATATAGCCGTTAATTAGTTAATTTAAAAGACGGAACTGACGTCATTGTTCGAAACATGGCAGTTATATCATCTAGTCGTGGCTGTCTGCACACACTATACTGACTGTCCCATGTCGGAACATCATTCTACACTTTCCGTACCGGTATGGTTATCTCGGAGGTGAATGGAAGCAATAATACTACAAGAAAACCTGTAATGTTAAACGCCGGATGTTTTGTCGCGCATGTGTCGAAATCAACCAAAGTACTCTGCAGATTTGTATTAAAAAACCCACATCAAACAAGCCCGTTTCCAGTGTAAAACCAATTTCAAAGAAACACTGTTCCCCTTTTGTGTATTACTTGTTGCAAATAATTTAAATTTCGTCCGCTGTAGGTAAAATAATGTAGCTCCAATGACGTCATCATATCAGCACAAGAATAGCCTTCAAACATAAACAATAAACAGGTGGATAACTCAGTCATACGTTTAAGTAAATATTTACGAGTTACCTCCCTTGAAAAACAGCGTTACTTGAGAGATTATTTACGTACAGAAATGTCCGAGGACGTTGAAACATGTCAGTCCGAGGTCACTAGGTCTAGGCCACTGTCAATACATCTATATTTTCAGCATTACTTTAAAGTATAAACACAATAATTTCACGAATTCGTAAAGACATAGATTTGTATATTTTGTTTGAAATTAAATTTTAAAATATTCTAACAGGCTATTGTATTGAGAGGTGTACTACCAGCAAAGAGACTGATTTTGATTCCAAACACCAGGAAAATACTGAAGTGTGTATTATTGTCCCTACAGGTTATTGTCGGAGTTCCAGTCCAGGAAAGCTCACAGAGTGCATGTCCGCGACAAAGACCTGCTGAAATATCTACTATCCATAATACTTGTTGTCGCTGGATTTATGGCTGCGTGGACGGCCTTGAACCTTGACCTTATGCCCCTGGAGGAAGGAAGAACTTTATTACAGATTGGTGAAACGCCGGACGGGTTAAAATATTCAATCTGTAGACCGCTCATTTGGGATTACGTTATAGAAGTCAGTAAGTATGGTTTTAAGGCACAGTTTAATCATCGGCGGGGAAGGCCTATAAGGGCTGCCGGTTTTATAACCGTAAGCATTTGGTCAATCTTGAACTCCCTGTTAGTTTTGGTCTTTTTTGGGCTCTATCATGGATAGTAAGTTTTTATATCCTCTTACAAGAAGTTGTTACGTTTGGTGTGGATCAAAGCGATGCTACTTCAGTGTCCCTGTGCAAGTGATGCGCGTAATAAGATGTTCAAAATGGTCTTCAGCCTAATGATCCAGAAGAGAGAAATATTCAGCATATGTTTTTATAACAGATGTTTTATTGTCAGCCATAGTCACCATAATATATCACGTGTGTTTCACGGTTGGACATTTC
The DNA here is from genome assembly GCA_031763545.1 of Mopalia muscosa. Taxonomy (NCBI): domain Eukaryota; kingdom Metazoa; phylum Mollusca; class Polyplacophora; order Chitonida; family Mopaliidae; genus Mopalia; species Mopalia muscosa. The sequence continues at coordinate 10,856 of JARFOD010074422.1, forward strand.
TCTTCCCCCATTCCTACGGAAAGACAGCGTGAGTTGGGATTTAGTTGGCAGATTCAGTCGCTCACTCAGTTCAATTTGTTCCTGTAAGTCAAGATACCCGCATTCAACCCCGTTTGAAGCATTCTTATGTCAGACAGGAATCTCCGTGTAAATGCCTACAATAAAAACTGCGTTACGTATACCCAACAGCTCAGTATGCATCGACTTACAAAGCGCTGACCATTTTTGGCTAATGACTGCTGCGAATTCGAATCCGATGGTGAACGAGTATCTGTCGCCTTGTCTAGCATTTCATTCCTCTCGAACCCCACTCTCCGACCTAAAGCACGATAGGGGTGGGTGGAGCATTTGATTCAGCCCGTAACTATGTCAATACATATTCAACGGCCTACAAATCACTCTATTGAGATTTTGGGGTTTCTGAGATAATTTCGATACCAATTGTAAAATTTGAAATGTCAAGGACATAGGGTCAATGTCATTATGTCTAAATGCAATGAAAACCAGTATGGACCATAATTGTTGTACTGCTCATCCCATCGTTTGTAATAATTTTCAGTTGAGTTTCTATTCCTGCTGTTTGGTATATACCTGTGTTACCGCACACGATCAGCTCCCTCCGACTATGGTGAAGGTAGATACGTATCAGCGGCCATTTACAACGAGACGATTACCTCTACAGTGCTGCATGTTGTCAGGTACGTCACTGGAACAATGTTTATTTCAGGGCCAGGGGAGGTCACTCTTGTTGTGGCGCTTCAATCATTTTCTTTGGCGGTAGCTAATGATTTAAGACTCCAATTCGTGTAACTGGCTTACATCGGGATTTGAAGTAGAGATAAAAGCTTCAATTGAACGTCTTAATATAGGTTTATTATCCCAGTGAAACTAATTCTGTATCCATTATTAGGTGAACTAAAAAGTGGAACTTCCAATCCGGGTGGAAGAGAGGCGGGTTAGGAGTACAGATCTGAACTTATTTGCATATATTGAACGGGGCTAGCAGGCCATCTCAATGCACATTTGGCGTATAAAATGTGTCAGGAAGTTTAGTGTATTTAAAAACTATTAAACCCATAATTTCTGGGAAGTGAAAAGAACTTGAAATTTCATTATTATATACACTCTAACTCGGTGTCTCTAAAAAGTCCAAAAAAGTCAAAATCACAAGAAATTTGAAAGATCAATTACTATTACCTGGAAAACAAAGCACAGCTGGACGATCTTCTTTCTAATGCAGGGGACACACCGGCGATTATAACCGCATGATCGCGGCGATCTGATCGACAGCGAATTGGCCAGCTGTAAGTTTTCAGCCGACTTGAGCGCACACACGTGTCGATTGACCCAGCGATCCGGCATATTCTTTACCTTAAAAAAGCAACATCATGTATAATGTCAAGATTTTAATAAGTATGTGACTTCCTGCAATGCCAGTGAAAACATGGACTCTAGTTGCAGTTCAAGACTCGAAATCATCACTTCACTCGTGTTTATCCGTCCCGTCGATGGGACATGGAAATCATTTGCTACCATTTTCGGAGTATTTGTCACTTTCCCAAAGAATTTACGTAGAAAAAGAGTTGTTTTACAATAATTGCAAAATGATTCCTAATTTAACAAAAAAACAAAAACAAAACAACAACAACAATATGATGAAGCGAGAGCGATTTATTTCACAGACTATGGTTATAGGCTAGAGATAAATAACACCCGACATTCTATCTAGTCTATTAACAACGACTTCAGTGTTCAATGTCTTTGTTTGTTGCCAGTGGTGTCGAGGGGGGTTTCCTTCGCCCATTGGGCTGGCATGTCGTCATATGAGTGAAATACCCATGAGTACGACGTTAATTCCCAATCAAACATACATTCTGATGGCGTTGTCATGGCAGCACGCGATGCCAGGGAAGGTAGATTCCTATTTCTGATTGGTTGGTGACAGTTTAATTACTGCATCACACAATGAGGAAAAAGGACGAGCCACTTTAAAAGCAGCGGAGCCTACATGTAAGCTGTCTTTTGTCGGGCTAGAATGTTGTTTAAACCTTATCAAAACCCTCGACCCCGTTTTGACTCGGTGGCAAACTGACGACAGAGGTCCTATGTACACCAGTATGACATATGGCTCGGTCTGACTTCCCTAAATCTATATCCCGTATTTCGATTCTAGTTGCCCATTGTTTCTAAAACTGCACCAAATCACACCGATAACTTTACAATATTTAGGTATCCCTATATTAATGAAAGTAATATTTATCATTGAAATATAATTTTTAACCGTTGATTTTGTTGTCTAAATATTTGCCATATTTTTTTCTTATTACAGACACGTCATGTGGGAGTCGTTACATCCAGACTATATGTTTCTGATCTATTTTATACGCTGTCAAGTTACAGTCACTATAGCTTTAATCTTAGTCCTTGGACCAAAAGTGAGTATGATTACTAGTGTGTGGTATTAGTGATATACGATCTATACCATGAGCTTTTCTTAGTTTCTTTGTTATATAATATGATATGAGGACAATACAGTACAATATATAAGGAACGGCCAACGTTTTGGAGGGGGCAACCTTATTCTTAGTAGTCTGCTTGAACAGGGTTTTAATGCCACGTCAGCCAATCGCCTGTTTGATAGGGGTTTTAATACTGTGCCAGCCAATCAAATGAAGAGGACAAACCACAACAACAGGATAAAATACCACGTGATTTAAAACCAACAAGTGTAAGAGAAATGTAGTGAATGAACAACAAGATACAACACAGTCAAGCAGATTCCTCTTTCTGTTGTTACACCACCGATGACAAACCATGTTTCCGTCTTTCTGCTTAAAAATAATTCCAAGTTTCCCTCTGTCTGCTTATAGACAAAACCATCATTCCGTATTTCTGCTCAGATGACAAAAGCAGGATTCTGTCTTTCGGCTGAGAGACAAAACCATGTTCCCGTCTTTCTGCTATGAGACAAAACCATGTTTCTGTCTTTCGGTTAAGAGACAATTAAAATGATGTCATCGTCTTTTTTCAAAGAGACAAAATCATGTTTCTGTCTTTCGGTTAAGAGACAATTAAAATGATGTCATCGTCTTTTTTCAAAGAGACAAATCCATGTTTCTGTCTTTCGGTTAAGAGACAATTAAAATCATGTCATCGTCTTTTTTCAAAGAGACAAAATCATGTTTCTGTCTTTCGACTGAGAGACAAAACCATGCTACCGTATTTCAGCTTAGAGACAAAACCATGTTTCCGTATCTTTTCTTTTAATAAAATCTTTTCATTTTGAATAATACAACTACTGTTTGATACAATGGCTAAATATTTATGCCTTTCATTTTATATTGGTTGCTAATATACAAAATTGTTTATCTGATGTGATTTCAGCTTTGGTTCGCTCACAGACCCCCGGAGGACGATCACTTTAGAAATAGGGCTTATTCCACGTCAGATGTCCATGACAACGTCTCTCCTGAGGCCATCAAATTTAATGTAGCCATTTCTTCTAACGGCGATGTTGATGTAGGGGAAATAAATCTTGCCGAAATGGATCCTGAAGATATCAGAGTAAGAAAGGTTGTTCCCCTTACGAAGGAACGATTCCAATTTAAATATCAGAGTAATAATAATGAGACATATAATAATAATATATTTATGTCGACAGGGTTTTTCCATACTGAGAACAGATTTGAATTTTAATACGTCTTGCATACGCCTGATAAAAAGACAATACTCCAAATTTGCCCACGCAAAAATTCTGAATATATATGGATGAATGCGAGACACGCTAATGTTTACTCAATATCGGACACCAGACTTTTTCCTGTAAAGCGTTATAACTAATGCGCATCAAACTCATTTTAACCTTTTTTAAGTTTTTTTATTATAGACATTAAACATGGTAGGACAGGTGACATTTTACATACCTTTACAACACAATGGCACAATTACAATACCACTGAACACACATCAGTTCATTTTCAGTATTTGTTTGTTTTTGTCGTGGACCTTAATTTTAAACAAAATGAATGGTGACTATAATACACATTTACAATCCTGCTCCGACAAATAAACACTATAGACATAAGCATAGACATAACATGATGTGATGCTCATGAACATATCAACATAAACATATATGAAACTATTACATTTATATACAAATATCAGCAGTTTGGTAACATAAATTGTGTCTAGTTTTATTATATGGACTTTTATGTCAAGGTCTTTAACTTGTATTTAAAACCTTTCTTTAACTCACAATTTATATCAGTTTAGTCATTTTGTAAATAATAGTATAGACTGCGCCAAGATATCGTAAACTGGTTTTGTTTTTCAATTCTGTAGGCATTGGTCTTCTTTGTCCTAAGCTATTCTAGTTATTTAATCCAAGCTCCTGTTTGAAATAATGAGTTTTGATGTGTAATGGTCCAAAGACATTTTCCCTCACATGACTGCATTAAACAACAACATATGAATAAGTCATTCAATCAATCAATCAAATTGTAGTTTCATGCCAGTTTTGACTTTCATTTAAATATGTCATCGCATATAAATATGCAGATGTGAATGTATGACTAACGCCGAATTCTATTTTTTTATTTTTTTATTTTTTCAGTCCGAGCTCAAGCGTTTATATACACAACTACAGATATATAAAACAAAAACTATGTGTAGGGACAACCCACATATATCAAAGAGACGTGGCGGGAGGAAACAGACTCATAGGAGATTTTCTATACAAACATTCCACAAAAGGCACCACCATGACCGGGAGCATGAACACGAGCTCTCGAAAACACCCGAAGAATCTACGAATAGTGCCGAAGTGACGATCCCCATGGAACCCACTAGCAGAGGAGATGATCACAGTCACGGTGAAACGCGCACATTACCCACTGTCACCTTCAAAACTGGACACAAATAACCCACACAAAAACTATCTGTTCGAGAGAATTGATTTCTTACTCAAATTACTAGAGGGATCTCGTAGTCTGTGTTGAGGTCAAAGTTACCACTGTGTTTGCTGCTCTAATCTAATTGACGAACCGTTGACGTTGTGTGACGAGTATAAAAGCCATGATGTATAACTTCTTTTGAAGCTCTTTGACTGCATTATATTCGATTGTCTATTTCAAGCTGGGTGGGATGCAGTTAAATATGGGGGTGCAAAGTTTACCAGCTTTGTGTAGCTTGGTTAGTGTAGATTAATTTAAGAGAAATGATCACAACTGGGTTGAAGCCACCATCCTTCAAGCTGTTCCTCCATACACCCAGGAGGAACTGTACACGTTTAGGAGGGCAGGGTCAAGTCGATTGCTGTTCCATGGCTTCACTACTGCAGTGATCTGGGCAGGGAATTGACAAGAAAATCTTACAAGGCACATAAGGGTTTGTGAATTAGAGAGAGATTTGTGCAGTACAGAAGTGGATAGTGTCCCGCTGGACCCTTGGAAGAATCTGTGTGTGTCATCGGAGCTTAATCTCCTTATAAAATTTTAAGTTCAAGGGATGACTGACTTAGCGGACATAATAGACATTGGACTGTTAACCTATTTATGTGGTTGAAAGTCTGTAGTGAACCAAAACTCCCCAGGGACAGTTTTGAAATTACCATGAGCTGAACATTTGAGAGACTCTGGCTGTGAATTAACAACATTTGTCATACTGATTTTAGATATCATATTTATTATGTCAGAATATCCGCTTTCCACCATCTTGAACAACCGAGTTATCACCCTTCATCAATTGTTTTGGTATGCTCGTCAAAATAATAATGTTCCCTGTGATTCAGTCACAATGTACAGAACTGTTGCCATGGTGAATATGTTCGTCCATTGTAGTACTTGGATACAACAGCCGTTAACCGCACCCCCTCTCCTAACTAATCGTATAGGCTCTTCAATTAAAAAAACTGTTTTCAACACTAATTTTAACTCTCCTTTACAGGAAAGCTATTGGCAATTTCCAGTAGATTTTTATGATCTCTATTTGTTTGGTTTAAAGGGGAAGTTTCTTATGATATTATAGAACGAAAGTTAACTCCTCTGAGTCTTGTTTCCCTGATATTCAAAGAGAAAAAGCTGGTATATCTGCCTTTGTTATACTATTTCTTTACCACAACAATCGGTAATGCCCACTTTCCTTTGACTCAAACTTTCCATTCTGCGTTTGCCAACTACTGGTAAGGATCAGGAGAGTTTCTAGTTCCAACAAATAGCCACCAGTTCAGAGTTTACCAAATAACATAGCAGGACTATCATGGATTGTGTACAAGGGCCCTGTTAGCCCTGAACTTATTACTATCCGATAGATTCTCCTAGTTTTATATAAGACAATGCTTCACTTAGTAGATTGAAGCTTTAAGGCGACCGTCAGGCATGCATAAATAATTTAAACACAAGGTAACGATGGTATTGGTCAGTAGATTAACCTTTGGTCAAATACTTTCACTCTTTTAATCCTGTTCTGGAGATTTCGTTTGTCAACTTGTTAGAAATGATTTAAGAAATTGTTAGCATCTACAATTATGTGTTTGTGAATTATGAAGGACAGAGGGAAATATGTGGTGTTATGTCTATTGAACTCCTATCACTATGAACTGACTTAAACAATAGGATTCCTTGTATTGGGGGTCATGTGACATTGTATTGGTAATCAAGTGTTAGTCATATTTTATAGCCAAGACATTCAAAGGGTGTGGAAATTTTGTTAAATGTTACAGTTTTAGTCATCTTATTCACTGATTCTCATTTTGATGAACTGTAATGTGCTGATATCTATAGAAGACATTAATAAGTAACTGGTTGAAGTAACAAGACAGTCAGATATCATGACAGAACGGTAATATATCTGTGTGACATACATTGGATTATGTAGACATATACACACACATATTCATGATTCAGCTAGACGACCAAGTACATGTGATGTTGTCGGCCTATATAAAAGAGTTTGCTCACAGTAGAAATACTATATAATACCTTGTTGTTCGAAGAGAATGACGAAGACAAGCTATGGGAGAACCAATTAGTCTGAAGGGCAGATGATATGGCTAACTATGGACGAAAACAATGGGAAATTTACATTTTAAGATCATGGAAACCAAATCGGATAAATGTTTTAAGAGACACACAAGAGAGACGTAAGTGCAAACCAAAATCTAAATGGAAGCGCTTAGTATTAGATGGACCTTTTAACGATGTATTAAAGCCAATTATTATTTTATTTCTAGACCAATGTTACTATCGTACATTATTCTCACAAAGGAAATTGTCATGTGTTATGTAAAGCAATCTGTGACGTAAGTTTGAAGCTCTATGGTAATTGTACACAATGATCTATTAATGTACTGTAGAACAGCACGATACTGTCTACACTGACATTGGCATGAAATGTGTGGTTGGTATTTAAAATGGCATACCATGGATAGAGTTGTGTCCCTTTAATCACCTTGGACGTCTATCAGCTGCATGAGCCGCATCTTTGGTACGTACACGAATATACTTCATTGCATCCAATTGCATATGAAGCCAAACGTCAACTTGGAACAGCAACTCAACAATCATTTAATACGTATTCTTGTTAAGCCCACTTGCTAATCAGATATCCTGACTACATGTAGATTTGTTTATGAACATTTACGATGACGTGGCATTATTACGTGACGTCAACAAAACACGTGACGTCTCTGGGAATTAACTATGACAAATCGAGTCCTAAAGTGTCCTCATTGCTTCATTGAATACTGTTTAAATGTGGTAGTCATTTTTCATCGTCCCATTTATGAACACATGTACGGGTATAAGGAGGCCACTGATTGGCACACAGTCGTGGTTGCTATATTATAGTTAACTGACTGGGCCATATACGAGCCTTTTCGTCTGTATATAAACATCAATATTCACTGTTTTAGATTGTCATTGACGTCCGTGTATTACGAGAGTGTGTTTCTAATTCTAGCCCTTTTCTCTCCAAATGTTGGTGTATATATGACATGTCTCTACTGCAGCCTTCATATTGTAAATCAAAGGCCATGATTGAGTTAATATGTGAACAACAGTATGCTTATTGTCAACATACGGCCAGACCGGAATACGGCTGTCGTTAATCACAACTGAAGTAGCTAGAGAGCAAACCATGTGACCGATTAATTCTTCATTTACGCAGACGGGAAATTTTCCAAATCATGTTTCTATCTCAAAGATCGTTATTAAGACAATTATATATGTGTTATTACGGAAAACGACATGGATACCAAATTCCTTATTTTCTTTTACAGAAACGTTTCAACTTTAAAATCGTTCTCAAAATAATTATATATCTGTTATTACGGATATGATATGTGAACACCAGCTTTTAGTTACTTTCTGTTTGAAGTTCTAGTTCGTTCTCTAGACAGTTATATAATCTGGGCGCCAATTTCTTAAGTTTTGTTAAACCCAGTGGTATCTGTGTTTCGACACCAACATTATTTTACTACAGAGTACAACAGGTGGACGCCAAATGTGAGCTACTCCGTCACCCTCGTTAAGATCATCTAGAACGTAATATTTATATGTTATTCTGGCTTCTTCTGGCTTCTCTTTAACTAGCATAAACAGCTGCGAAACCAACTCGCTACCTGCTCAATGCTGGTGAGTATACCAGAACTCTTTGTGAAGTGACGTCAAACAAAAATGACGTCACTTAATAGTCAAAGAATGTATCTCCTCTTTCCTTAGCCCACACTACTACTAACCATTACCACAATAGCTTAACATAGAATTACTCACTTTGTGTTGACGATAATACCATTGTATAATGGTATAATAACATGGTAATAAAATGGTTCAAGTAACGACTATGCTGCTAACAAGATATGGTCTGACACAACTTCAAAATAAACGATATCTTAAGAAACGAAAAACGGCGTGGATTTGGCTTTGTAGGGACTTAACCCAACTGTTGCCTGACTAGAGTTCTCGATACAAGTTCTGAAGATATTTCCACCAAAAATATTGCACAAGTTTACGGCTCAGTACATAATAATTCCGATAGCCAAGCCTCGTGGTTTAAGTTAACTTCCCCCAGAGCCTAATCATCGCGTGCGCACTCAACGACTACACAATCTGTATAATGATTGGCTGTCCAATGTGAACCACAATAGTTTGCTCAGATCTCAAAACTCTATATGCTTTAACAACAAGAAATAATAAAACCACCACAGATTAACTGGAATGTTGGGCGATAGCGTCTAAGTAAAACGAAGGTGCACCAAAAAGAAATGCTGGCGTTATAGATCTATGCACTCCAAATCCGGGTACATTCAAAGATCTGTATATAAAGATTCCTAGTGTATACAACTTCTCCCTCGTCAGATTCCCGCTCTATTTAAACAAGTTTTATGCTAGGATTCCTGGTGTACCTAAAGATCTATACTCTCATATTTCTGGTCTACCCAAAAGTTTGTTTGTTCACATTCCTGGTATATTGAAAGTTATGTATACTCAGACTGAAAATTCTGTATATTTATATCCCTGTTACAGATATGTATAGTAAAGTGTCTGGTGTATCATAAAGTCACTGAAGGTATATTCAAAGATCCAGGTTACTGGTTTGCCCTCTGGAAGATCTCTATTCTCAGATTCATGCGATATGCTCAGAGATCTGTTAAAAAATATGTACACCCGGATATTATACATTCAGAGATGTGTTTGTTCTTTTTTCTGGGTATATTCGTTGATCAGTATACTCCGATTTGTGTGTGTATTCAACTTCTGTGCACTAGTATCTTGGTATATTTCACAGTCTGTACGCTCAGATTCCTGGTTTATTACACAATTTGGTATGTTGAGACCTGGAACTCGTTGTATATTAAAAGAAATATATCCTTACATCCGTCACACATTCAAAGACATGCGCATTAAGATTCCTGGTTTGTTGTGAGATCGGTTTCAAGTATATCCAGCTTCCTTATTTGCTTTTTACTCAATGGATGGGTATATGTCGATGTCGGTACATCCAGGTTTCTGGTATATGCTGCTGTCGATATATCTACACACATTTGTGCAAATGTCGGAATACTCAGTTTTCAGATATATCCCGCTTTCTGTATATTCAAGTTTCTGGTATACCCACTGGTCGTTATTCTGAGGTATACTGCCGGTATACCCGGGTTGTATGCAGGCGTCGGTTCACCACGATATCTGGTTTATGTCGAGGTCGCTATATTCAGTTTTCTGCGATATTCAATAAGGTTCTTTGTATTTTCGTTATTTTGGAATAACACTTTCTTAGTTTGAACATATACCTGTTCAGAAAATTTTGTAGGTTGAAACCC
>JARFOD010074433.1:0-21172 GCA_031763545.1 Mopalia muscosa
AACATGGCACCAAGTTCCTGCAAATTCTGTGGAAGTTTCCTTACTTGACGGAGTCTTCTGCCCAACACATCCCATACATGTTCTAAACAATTCTTTCCTAGTGTACGCTGCAGTGATAAATCGTTTACGCGAATGACGTAAGACGATTTGTCGGCCTTCTGCATGTGTCGTCACACGTGGTCTAACCGAACGAGGTTGGTCTGCTGAGGTGCCAGTTTGTTGGAGACATGTCCGAAGATCATGGATAGTCCCTCGAGTACATCTCATAACCCTGGCAACGTCAGTGACCGACATTCCTGTATTCAGCATGCCAATGGCACGTTCACATTGAATGTTTGACAGTCGTGGCATTGCAAATCAACGGATAACTTACTGTAAGAACTTCTTGTCCCGAGATGTCACTCTACTGTGCTACCGTAACCTCAATTGCACGTGTCTCATAAGGTCACGTGACTAGGAACACAAGGGAACATGCTTTTTCCTTGATGTATGCTCGCTCGAACTCCATGCTTGTGCATGTCGGAGTTGCTGTGTGTCATGATGTCTTTGACAACGCATTCACTTCTAATAATAATAATAACATCTCTTGTATTAAGTTTCAAGAAACTATTTAGAAATTTATGAGTGTGAAGTTTCTTTTTTGTCTGAGTATATAACTCTAACTACGCTACAAAAACATATAACTCAGAAAAGTCCGCCTAAAAAGTCCCATTGAAGGAATAAATACATTCAATTTAACAGTCAAAATTGTCTTGGTTAAAGTGACTTTTCCAATAAGAACAGTCTTGTTTGTTTGCATGTATTTTTTATATTATTATTTGGGTTAAACTCCGTCTTTAAGGTTATTTCACTCACATGACATGCCAGCCCAATAGGTGAAGGAAACCACCCTCATCTCCACTGGCACTGAAGACAAGACGATACAAATACAGGACCCTCACAGGACAATTAGTTTTGCCGTATGCAACTTAAATCTAGCCTGGTTTCTTGAGCACAAATTGACGTAAAATGTATGTTAACATATTCTTTAATAATTACAAAGTAGCTCTTTATTGTACTTTTTATTTTCGTTTTGATTTGTTATCTCTTTAATATTTATGCGTTTTTGTTTTTTGTTTTTTTTTTATTTTTGCTTAATTTTTGTAGAATAGAATAACTTGCCTTCAGTCAGGTAGAACAAGATGAACGACTTTTTTTCCTTATCCTTAAAATCTCGTCGAGCTGAAGTCATAATACCATTGTTGACGCGTTACTTCCGTGTTAATTCGTATTTGTTTCGCTTTAAGCGTTATGCTTCTACTCTGTGTGACAATTATTTTATTGAAGATTGAACCTCACACTTCTTGCTAGAATGTCAGTTGTATGTAGTCCAGCGTAGGTTAATGAAGGCCAATGTACCCATACCTGGAGTTTAAATCCTAATTTACAGAATATCCTAAAGCCACTTACAAATGAAAACTATATTGTTCAGTGCGTTGCAGACTTTATTTTGAAATGTAGACAATATTGACTCTAATAATTGTTTTTGTATATAAGGATTCAGTTGGTTATTAGCGGAGTCTCTTTATTCGACGAGAGTATAGATACAATTGTTTTTTTGTTTTACCCCACTGTAAACCACTATCCATAGCCACTAACCTTTCTTGGTCATATAACCCATCACCCCATACCGTTGTATAGGCGTAAATGTCAATAAAATATTAATGTCTTTATGTTCATGATTATTGTGTAATATAGTTTTGATGCAGAGAAAGAAAGTTTTGCTCAGTTGATATGTGCACGTTTTTATCAATGAACGACACGCCCAGAAACTTTTTGGCACAAATAATTCAAAGAAATGGAACCGCGCCAACACTAAATAGGAATTAATGATGAACAAGATTTTATTGCTGAAACTTTTCCTTTTCTTTTCATTTGTAACAGATTCGTCAGGGATAATACCATGGCACCAGCTGCTGTCCTTTGCCAGACAAATTGCTGTCGGTATGGTTAGTATATTTGTCCGTCACCGGTTGACATTAAAGTTTATAGCTACTATGACTGCATATTACAATGACATCTCTCCACCCCATATGTAAAACCATCTTCCCATTGAAAAAAATGCAAAGGAAGAGAGCCATTATTTGACAATGTTATTCTGCCTTGCCTTGAAGATGATTCGTACCGTTTTCTGTCTTAAAACTCATTTAAAAATATATCCATTAGATATAGGGGCCTAAAACCACAGCCAAGCATGGATATGTTTCTATCTTCATAAGACTGATTGGGTCTAAGACAATACTCATTCTGTTTAAATGACTTTAATTTAAAATAATAAAGCCCCGTGAGGAGCGGGTGGGCCATGGCCCTTCAGAAAACTCCCTCGGCTTCCTTGGTTGATTGTAAGAGGCGAGAAAAGAGGTTGCTTTATGTTGCCCTGGTGTTCGCAGAGCTAAATGGTAATGGGAAGCAGATTTGTTTGTGATCTTCTGTATTTGTGTCTGTCGTCAAATAAGTGAAATACCCTTGAGTACGACGTTAAACACCAATCAAACAAACAAACAAACAATCGATGTACCGCTCACAGGATTGAATCCGCCTGTCGACCATACGGTATATGAACGAGTCACATGCTGTAGCTCTAGCTATCACAGGAGTTGATTTTATGAGGTTTCCTCTTGGTTTTCCATCGTAATAAGGCTAGGTGCAGTGTGAAGTGGACAATCTCTACATATAAGCGAAATACCCTTGAGTACGATGTTAAACCCCAATCAAACAAACAAATCTTGCAGATGCTTGGTAAAGTAAGGCTTCAGTAACTAACAGCCATTTACAATACTTTTTCACCTTTATTTAAATCATAAGATGTTAGGTCTTTGCGTAAACTCATTATACCTGGGAATATGCACTGTCCCGTGTTAGAATTGTCATTCATATCTCTTTATGGCTCTACATACACCTCTGCTTTGTTTGTTTGTTTGTTTGTTTGATTGGGGTTTAACGTCGTTCTCAAGGGTATGTCACATGAAGTCTCATGTTGTTCACATTACGGGATACCAAAATGGTAAATAGATTCCAAACTACTGATTGGAAGCCTGTTAAGTAATGCTATAAATAAATCCGAAGCAAGCCCTTGCTATGGCAAAATATCACAATAGTATTTCAAATATATAAATGTATTTGTACCATTATGAGCTTTTGATGAGGCAATTACATATTCCCCCTATCTTTCATACCAGTAGGCACAAATGTGTATTTTTATAGCACTTCAGAATGGAGAATCCGGTATGGGATTGGGGTTTAGGTAATGTCTGACACAATGGAATTAAATAACATATTCTAGAGAGCTGTAAGGTGATTGGTTAAAATTCAATGAAGAACAGTGTCAGTGTTGAAAGTGAATATGGCAATTTGCAAGTGCAATGGCTATGGAGCCTATGGTAAATGGGGTGAAGAAATGCAGATTTTTCTAATTTTTCTGCGGAAAAACAGCGTTTTATCTATACTTAACATTTATGGCAAAAGCTGTCTTTTCATTTAAACATGTATGGAGGGACCTTAGCTGGACGAGAAGACAATAGTAAAATATATTGCTATTAAACTTAGTACCAGGGGCGACTATTGCCTTTGATTCTAACCCATTTCTGTAATACATTTAAAATAAAAGTGTGTTTTTCCAAAATCCTGTAAAGAATAATTAACATCAATATGTTACATAAAAAGATGAATTACATAGTGATAGTCACTGGTCACTGGATCAGTTTTGTGATGTCTTGCGTTCTGTGATTGTCCTGTATTTCTCCCTAGTCTTGTCTGTGTTTGTTGCCAGTGGCATAGAGAGTGTTCCTTTTGGGCTGGTTATGTGAGTGAAGGTAGCCTTATGTATGGAGTTAACTTAATCCCAATCAAACAAACATTAGTAGCCTTATCCTACAACAGGCCAATACTAAGTCAAATATTATCAGGGCTCGAAATAGAAAACTAAGAATGGACTGCAATTTTTTCCTCCCCTTACAAACAGTAGCAGACTAACTAGTGAATGGCTAGCTACTGTCATATTTAGACTGCTAAATATTTAAATCATAAATCACAATCAATTAAAGGTTATTTTTAGATAACATGTTTACGGTCAATTCATAAACACAACTAAAGATTTTCATTTCTGTTTATAAGTCAGGCTATTCTTACATACATGACAAACATGCATTATGACTTACAATTTTTTTTATAATAAAGGCTGGAAAAGGACGGCCTGCTATTTTATTTTTACATTTTTGATTTAGCAGCTTGTTTTTAACTTGGACTGCTTTGACTAAATTTTGGCCTGCTTTTGGCAATTTGCAGGTTGCCATTTCGAGCCCTGATTATGGAGACTTAAGTCTGTTGATTTACAATGAATAAATATTTAACAAGTAAGAATTTCATATGCAGGCCTGTGCTGTTGGGGAGAATGGAGAGAACAGGGTCTCCCCATCATCCATGGTTATGCAAACTTAGCTTAGGACCGATTTATAGGTTTCCCAAATTGTTTGCAGTCATCATGATAAAATTTGCTATTGATTTTGACAAAGCAGCAAACCAGGGAAAATCAAATGTTAGGTTACTGTACCTCACAGAATTTTAAAGAACCTATTTTAAGTTTATAGTGCAAACTAAACTGTTTGTCTTCGAATAACACAGCAGACATTATTATAAAAGACTTGATAATTTGATGCATTATTACCCCCCTAGTAAGACAAAAGTATTATTCTATATGGCGTATGTTCTTAATATAATTGTTGAAATACAAGCACTTAAGTAAACATTTTGCAATGTTAAAGAAAGTTTCTTGTAGTTGTAGATCTTGTATGATAAATTAATAATATCCAGAAATGGAGGGGCAGGGGTTGATAAAAGTGAAATATATCTACATGTCACAAAGCTGTCTGTAGATTGAATATCATGTTCAATTTGTCCAAATAATATTCAATGACTTGGAAAACATTTGAGATGATCATGACTTTGGACTAGATTTTTTATCCGTCAATTGTTTTTACATTGTATTTTTTTTTTAATGTAGAGAAAGAAAATGTTACACTATATTTATAATTATTGATACCGGTATTCCTGGAACTTGTCCAGAATTTTGCAATATTGCAAATTTAATATCATTAAAAATGAACTTTACTGCAATATATATAAAATAATTGGCGTAAGGAACTGAAGTCAAACCATATCCTATAATTTTATAATATAACACTCAAGCAATACTGTATTAGCAATTTTGCATATATTTCTTTTATGGATATTGAACAGAATGGGTCAGTGTGTGATAAATGTCAGTAATGCATGCAGGGTGGACTTCAGATCCAGCTGATGCTACTGGAAACTCTGTTTATCCAGTCTGGGTCTTAACCTTCTCTGTTTATATTACTTCAATTGTCCAGGCTGACTGACATTTTCTAACTACAGAAGCAACAGATGTGACTGGAAACAGATATGCCCTTTATTAAAAGGGATGACTGTCTAGCACTAAAGGTGCAGTCTCAAATAGGGTTTCTGGGCACTAGGTCAGTCAGAGGCTGTTTACAGTTCAGTTTAAAATGGTTTATAATAATGTTTTAATTATGCTTTTTTAATAATATATTTATAAATATTGCACAATAAAGTGTATAGAGCTCTGTATTATTACACCTTAGTATGAAGTATTGCCTTTGGATGAATAGGAATTCTTTTGTGTAAAAACTGACAGTTAAAATAGCAATGAATGGCCTGTAGGCATCTATTTGCATTTTGTAGAACACCTTGAAACACAGTGTGTGTGTGAACAAAGGAGTTTTTCAGGGGCTGACTTCATGCACTTCTGCCTACCCCAGTCACCCTAGACTGACCACTGGCGATCTCCCTTCCTTTCTACATGTAAAGTCTGGCCAACCCTCTTATTATTTACCCTTAAGGCCTTCTGATCAGATATCCGGTGTCTAACTTTTATAGATTAGGATATTGCTTAGAACAAGCACGGAGGCTGTTGAATAAGACATGAAGTTACATGTAGGATGGACTAATTGACTCCGATATAAGATATACTACATGTGTGATGGGCCAATTGTACATTGTATACCAGGACCAAGGTTTATTCTCAGTCAATTTCTTTGAAGCCAGAGACAGTATACATTTGTAACTTGGTGTATATATGAGAAGAGATATAAACAGCTGATCTGCATAAGCCACATGTGAACATGCCTGGCAGTCTTATCTGCTTTAAAACTCTCAGCTCATTTGCTGTAATGGAAAAACTGGTTCAGGACATGCCAGTTTAATTTTTGCTCATTTAAAATGGAGCCAGCTGAGTGAAACTAAAGCTGCCTCACATCCAGTCCACATGGCTGGCTCTGATAATACACCCCTGTGAAAGAGTGCTTGGAATCACCTCTACCCATATGGTGACCTCCTGGAAAACAAAGGAAAGCGCCCTAGGGTAGTGTGTGAACCATAGAGAAAGATGAAACATATCCTCTACATGTAATACACAGACATGTGCATCACAGCAATACATTACAGCAATACATTACATAATAAATTACTGGTTACTGCAGGAGGTGGATTATTTTGTCATTGTTAAATAGATCAGGGGTTGAAAATAAGGGATTCTCAGGTTGCCCTAAAGCCCAATCTACAATTTGTTTGGTTGCCTGTCCTATCTCTTCCATGTTAACTACCATAAAAATTGACTTGCCCCACTTAAAAATTTGGTTGCCCCGGGCTCCAGGAACGTCTAATTTTCAAGCCCTGTAGATAAAGGATGAATGTAGATCCAAAATTATTGTAATTTTAATTTATTTTTTTGTTTACCAAAGTGAAATTGAACATAAAATAAATAATGAAACTAACAAAATTCGAAGAAGAGTTATAAAATAGTTAAACTAATGACAAAATGTAGTTATTAAAATCTCACTTACTCTGTGATATTCAAAGCTTTTCATCTGTGATGAAATAAAATAATTTTAACAAGTTACATAAATAACATTGTTATATTTATAGAATATGGGGCTACTGTCATTACTCGGCCTGTGGTCATGGCTTAGTGATTGGAACATGTGCTTACTAATCCTACTTTCATGTACTGTTCACGGGATCAAGTCCGTCAGCTGACCATCAGCTATAGGACTGACTGAGTCACATGATGTGGCTCTTGTGAGAGACCGCAGTGGGGATTTATTATGACTTTTCCTCTTGGTTTTCCACCATAATAAGTCAAGAAACAGTGTGTGAAGTAGACGATTCATCATATGAGTGAAATACCCTTGAGTACGACATAAAACTCAAATCAAACAACAAACCAACCAGCCCTGTCTTTACCCCTACCTTGTCAAAAGGTGATAAATGCATACCTGTAATTTAAAAATTTACTTTTTCAAAAAATACCTCCAGGTATAGAAGAAAAAAGTTAGAATTCGTTTTACTTTTTTTTTTAAACATGTAATATTAAAAAATTGCTTTGTGGATTGCTATATGCTTCAGCTTAGTGAGATGTTTTTATTAAAACTTGCAACTTTTTAATTCAATTTCTAATTTTGAAGTGCCTGAGTTAAAGTCCGACCACTTTGCAGTTTTGTTTGTCTCTCACTTATATAAACATGTAGCCTCAGTGTCAGTTAGTCAAGAATAATTTGGTTTGTTTTCATTTTCTTTTTAAAGATAAAATGTGTTTAATTTGTTGCTCTGTTTATAATAGGCATATCTATTTATTTGCAGCAATAAGTTTCATCTAGTTGATTTGTCAGTGATGTGATCATGCCTTGGGTCATTTCTTTGACTTGTGCTGATCGATATGTTACGTTAACCTGAGTGAAAATAGTCAGTAAGTTTGAGGTTATTGATGGCTGTTGGTTTTTCCCCAATCATTAATACCACAAGTGTTAGACTACTTGTGCTAATAGTCCCAGTGTGTAACATGTAGTTAGCCTTCTGTCAACTGTACAAGTCCCTAATGTACTGCCTCTGCTGAGGGAGCATCATGCTCATCCATAATGTTACATGTTTGTGAAGCTCAGTGTATTCATGTCATGTCAAAACAGAAGGCTGTACTCCACATGCTGTTATCCCAAGGCTACAAATACATCCACTGTCCAATTATCAGTCTGATATATGTCTACTACCAGAATGGCTCATCTACCTATGATATCTGCAGCGTTTTGATCAATTCTTTTAAGATTTTTAAGACTAAAGACCACTTCTATTCAGTGTGGCATTTGATTTCTAACATTTTAAAAATGTGGAAAAGGAGACTCCAATGGACAAAAACAGAACACACCCTGATGCAGTTCAAATCTCTTTGAATTTTTTCAAAGCATCAACACAATTTTAAAAACTCCCCCAAAACTTCATGCAGTAAATACATCGGCAACAGATGACCTCCATGTTTTGAATTTGTGTGATACTGAACTAAAGAGAATTAATTTTTCCCGTGGAAATTTTTTGTCCATGAGGTAAAAAAAAAATAATCCATAATATTAACTGTGGGTTAAATAAATTGGCTGCTAAACAAGACTAGAGGTTATATCCGAGCACAACGGTTATAAGGTTTCCAAGTTCAAGACCTATAAGTAAAAAAAATAATAGTCTAATTTTATTATTACAACGTACATTCAATTGATCGAGGGCCCGTGGCAATGCCTCAGTGGTGGCGATCCTAAACAGAACCTGCTTCGATTTACCATTCACGAGATAAGTCCGCCTGTTGACTATCAGGTATATGGGCGAGTCACATGTTGTGGCTCCGGTAATCTTGGGGGTGGTTTTTATGAGCCAGTTTTCCACCGTAATAAGGCTGTCTACAGTATGAAGTGGAAAATCCGTCGTCATATAAGTGAAGTACCCTTGAGTGAGTTGTTACACCCCAATGAAAGAAACTTCGGATCGTGCCTTCTAGTTTGATTGCACAGAAGCAATGCTGTCTTTATTTAGCACTGGAGGAAGATAAACACATTTAATGGTTAATTTTGAAGTCAGTTATTGTTGAGTAACACTTCCATCATATAAGTGAATTACGCTTAGTTAGGCACAGCATAAAACACCATTCAACTAATCATTGGATCGCAAATGACCTGCGTCTATGGACTTTAATGAGTTGGACATAAGAGCCATGACCCACATTGAAGTCAGTGTATATACATGTATACCAACCTTAAAGTGGCTGTAAATTTAGTTAAAGTGAAAGGTCTTCATTTTATCATTTTATTAATGTACCAGAGAGGAAATTTACTGCTGTTCATTTGTAACCAGTATATATTTTATTTTATTGGTGATCTAATTTAAGCAGAGATGAAGTGATCACTCAGTATAGATCTATTTTGGGTGTCCAGATTATGTGACTTGCCTTCCTATAGTGCTTTCAATGACTCCTCTCCTTTTATTAGCTGGCTATAGGTAGGGTGGAGAGGTTACAGGGAAACAAAAGGCCCAGGGAGAACTCAACACATTTACAGAGCTTTGCTTCAAATTTACAATACTGTTAAGAAGAGCTGGCTCTAAGTTCTGGAAGCATGTGTATAGCCAATAGGGTTTGTGTTAGTGTTTGAAAAAGGTAGAGTAGTTTGAGCTGGCAGTTGTCAAACAATTCAGTGTGTAGATTTTATTAGACTTCAGTCATACTTTGTTACACATGACTGCTTTCGTTGGTTTTGTGAAAGGATAACATCAAGCAGGCCTGATAATAAATATCACATTGACGAGTAGTGTGCATCCATGTGCAGGTATTACATTTTCCACATGCCCTGCATACCATTTATTTACAAAAAACATATGACCAAACGGTGTGTAGTGTGAAGCTAGAGCTTTCCTCTGGATTGCACATGACAGTCTCCCACACAGCTGATCAGCAGGGAACATTTAATCTCATTGTAAAACCATCTGTATTTGACACTCTTTTGACACTCACATACACAGCTGGGCTACTGATCAATGACAGGAAACATAGAATTCTTTCCTATTCAATATTCAACGATGTAACTGTATCAGAGTTTTGTTCATGTACACATATTTTTAATCAATGCCTATCAAATAAGCAGTCTGGAATTCATTTCTTCACATCAGCTGATTACATTTATTACAAGCATTGTTCATATCAGTAACAGTTATTATGTTTACACCTTTACATTCATTTAGTTAATGGCATTGACTATGTGGATGTTATTGTGAATTGCTTTACACAACATCTACTTGCACAGGAGGACTACATAGTAACACCAATGATTTCCCAATGGCCTATCTTCAAGTAAATGTATAGGTATATCAAAGTTATTATTAGGGTTTGATGTAGACTTCAAAGGGCTTTCTGGTATCTATGGTCAATATGTATTTGGTAGAAAATGGAGAAAGAGAGAGAGAGAGAGAGAAAAAACAAATCCCCAAATTTTAGCTACATGTACATGTAGCTTGAAATAATATAAATAAAATGTTTATCTGCTGGGCCTCATCTTTGTTTCTTGGCATGTATATGTTAAGTTATCTGGGTTATCTCAAAACCAATACTGTATGAAGATTCAGATTACTAACGACTAAACAGTAGATTTTAATTGGCTATTTGAAAGAAGGTACGGCAACCCTGACCTGTTTTATCTGCTGCTGTGACAAAAGGCTTTGTGTTTTTTAGATGCTGATTTACAAGCCAGAGTTTAGTACAAACTGACCGAAATCTTCATTCTTTTCAACCTTACAGTTAAACATCTGATACACAAACCCAAAATATTTCTTCTACTGCTCAAGAATGGGCTTTCAGTCACTTTTAAGTGGTCAGTTGATATTAACCTCTGTGACATAGACGAATGACCTGTATGTGTTTGGTAGTGATTTAGTCTGGTACTCATTGCTGGATAAAATGTCAAATTTCTCACAACATAAAATGTGCGGTCACAAATTTCTCTCCAAATCACATAAAGACGTCGGATTAAAAAACCTGCAGCTCTTGGAGCTACATGTAAGGGTCTATGGAAACCATAAAGTTTTAGAATTTAAGATATGATTGACTATCTATGGAAACCATAAAGTTTTAGAATTTAAGATATGATTGACACACTTAAGGGATAGGGAAAATAAGAGTCCGTTTGAACTCTGCTCAGATGTGGATTACTTCTAAATTGGATCTGAGGAAGCATAAATGGAATTGATAGAAGTATATGTAGCCTTTCAAAAAGATTGAGACTTGTTAAAATTACATAATATAGTGATTTGACAGCCTCTTCATCTAATGAAAACACTTTGTATTATAAATAAACCCTGTGATCATAGTATCACCCAGAAATCAAGAAAAGGGTGTCTTCAA
This sequence comes from Mopalia muscosa, assembly GCA_031763545.1. Classification (NCBI taxonomy): domain Eukaryota; kingdom Metazoa; phylum Mollusca; class Polyplacophora; order Chitonida; family Mopaliidae; genus Mopalia; species Mopalia muscosa. The sequence continues at coordinate 11,282 of JARFOD010074433.1, forward strand.
TGCCCATTTATACAGAAAGAGGGTGTCTCATTTTACTGTTCCCCTATCTTCCCCATGTTAAATTTAACTGTAACCAGGTGTCTCAAATGGCTTCTTGGTTGTCTCAAAGACAACCAGACACCCCTCTGGCTAACACTATGCCTTTGATTTTAATTGGATCAATATAATCTCACCAGAGGGAAAGAGAATTACAGATGTATATTCATTCGTATAAAAAACTGTTACATGTAAATCATTGTAAATCTCAATTAATGTTGTTGCTAAGTTATAAATGCCAATAGTTGGCTACAGTGTGTTTTATGTCTTCACAATAGCAAGCACATGTTTCTAATATAATAATAAAACTATAACTCTCAGTTTATTGCACGCTTGTTTAAAGAGGATTATCCAAAATATACAGTTCCATGTATAGCACTGAAATATGATCAAATGTTTACGACTCAGGAGTTTAGCTTAGGAGGTTGTGTCTTAATTTAACATTGAAAGAGTTTAAGGCATCAAAATTTTACAAAACTTGCTGCGGTGTCATAAAGCGCATGTCAACCTCCCTTTAACCTCATGTTTTGTACATGTATGTGTGTATAGTTTATGTACAAAACATTTTTGTCCAAGTGTCACACTGATCTTATATGTTCAAACTCACTCTACCCCTTTCCATCAGATATACATGTACATTTCAGTTAAAATCCATAAAAAACATAAATACGTTTTTAAAACATGTTAGCAACAAAACTTTTCATTGAGGTTTTTTTTATAGACATCTTGTCCACATTGCAGTTAATGGTATTATTTGAATTTTTCTCATTGCAGACAGACCTCCACAATTTTTCTCCGAGTTGTCCTCTAATTTGGATCCAGGGATCGTCAATAATTCTAATTTGTTACAATGTATGACTGACAGCGTGCCACCTTCCCGATATTCCTGGCTTAAAGATGGTGGGTACACGGACACTGTTAACAGTGCCTATGGTAACTACAGGTTTACAAACAACGGGACACCTAAATCTGTCGTGTACCAGTGTGAGGCAAACAATTCAGTGGGAGCTCTAGTCAGTCAGAGAATTCTCTTCCAAGTGGCATGTAAGTGTTTTTAAGTTATTCTTTAACCCTCTGGTTTTATTAAGGCAGTTTGTTTGAAGAGTAGCAATACTGTCTTTACTTAGCACCGAAGGAAAATAAAATTTCCAACATTTTGGAAACGCTTCACATCTTTGTTGTACTTGAGTTCATTATTGTTGGAATACATAGTCCTCATATAAGTAAAATACCCTTGAGCACTACGTAAAACACAAAGCAATCAATCAACTAAGTTACTTATTTAAAAAAATAGATCCGCATTGTATTGGTTTTTCAACCTTAAATTCATTCAGTTGTTCATGACGTAAATAAAAATGTCTGAACCTCTTTCGTAAAAGGCAATAAGTGAAAAATAGCTCCAACAGACCTATTGGTTATAACAAACACGCTTCTGTATCAGATATCATAACTGTCATTATCATTAGTTGATTGACTCATGGGTTAATTTTATTCTGGTAATTATACTTTTTGGGATTCAGTTTGTTTTAGTCTTTACTTCAGCATCAGTGCTGGTCACATATTTTTAATATCATCATCATGTAAATTTGTGTGATAACTTGTTGGTGTCACAGTAACTTACCAATAACAATTCCAGATAAATATAAATAGAAACCTGCCGCTTAGACTTTATCTAGAATTGGAGTTTTAACCTTTCAATCTATGTGTTAGTATCATCAATCTTGGGACATACTTGGGATTAAATTATTTTTCATTTTGTTTTTATGTAGACATGAGTCCTCTGAGTAGTGGTGTATCAGTCAATAAACAAGTTGAAGATGGATTTGCTGTGATACTAGAGCTGCCAGCAATAGTGAGTTACCCTGAGCCCCGGGTGACGTGGCAGGAAGGCTTTCAGATCATCAATCCTGATAGTGATCGACAGTATGTAACACTGGACAATAACCTGGTTCTATTAGCTGTAGACTCTGCTGATAATGGGAAGACGTTTAGAGCACAAATACAAAATGTGTATGCTGCAGTTCGATTTGCCAGCCCTGATTACAATATAGCTGTTACAAGTAAGTTCTTGCTTTATGCTACACACAAACAACTATAATGATACACTGCTGTATTCTCAGATATAGATAACCCTGTGGCAGGTAAATGGTTTTATAAGTGTCAACGAATATAGGCCATGGTGTATGTATTATATGTATTTAGAAAATGCTTGAATCTCGGCAACCAAATTATTCTCTCTTAGTGTTTTAAATTTAATAAGAAAATGGATTTTTTTTTTTGTCCATCCACCCGGCTGGCATGCCATCTTGTGCCATCATGCGACTTGTATGACTTTTCATACAAGTCATTTAAGCTGTGACCTAGACAGGGGAATCTCCATTCGGAACAATCTGTGCCGGATAATGACGAATCCGTGGCAGATAATGACGACTCTATACCAGAGATACACGAAGAATTGTTGGATAATTAGAAATAACAAAATGGCAGTCAGGTTTCTATAGATACCAGTCACTTGGCGAATTTCCCTGGTGACATCACTCGAAAAATCACAGCTCACTCTTAATGAAAGTCAGATATTCGAATCCCAATTTCTCCACATGTATAACAGATTTTTTAAGGGAACCAGTTGCAAATCGTTCAGTGAATATTGGACTATTTTTATACGTTTTCTAGATATGAACCATTTGGGAAGACCTTTAAACAAGGCATTTACCCCAAAAACCCTTCATTGGTAGGATATATTCCAAATCATAAAAAAAACCCACCTTTTTGTTTAGATTCTGGAGGCTCAACAAACCGTGTTGACTTATCAATAGTTGTTCCACCAAAAAACACAGATGGTCTTCTCAATGCCCAGCAAGCAGTCTTTGAATGTGTAGCCAACACAAGGTATGTTTTGTTTTCTACATATATTTTCTTGATTTAATCTATGTAAGAATTATTGATAAAACTGTTAATCTGCAAGGGGGCCAGTTGTAAGCTGTTTTTGGTGATGAATATGATTAAAAGAAATCCATAGTGACAAAAAGTTAGACTAAAAAAATTTCCTTTCTGCTATGCTTCATATAATTTCTTATCTGGGGCCCTTTTTTTTACTCAAACGGAAGGTTTCGGGTTATGCAAACGAAAATTTGCAAGACCATGTACATGATGTCCACAGTGTATGTACTACACATTCTGCAAGCTAGCTACAAAAGGAGTCTTATAATTTGTCAAATATTTGTTATGTTTAATCGACTGACCTTAAACAATCTATTTACAAGAACAAACATTTGCAAAAATTATTTTCATGTAACCGAATCCTAGGTTATGAAGTTTTAAATTCACATGAATGGTAGATCAATTACGCATCATTTTGGTAAAATAAAGCCCGTCAACTCCTTACTGCTGAGCTGAATGTGGTGTGAAACACTAGTCAATAAATAATGCTAAAATACACTACTATGAACAAGGGGATAACAAACAATCTATCCATCTGTCTGCATCTATTGGCCTGGGTTTTCATCATTTATGCAAATTAACCATGGACACATCTTTAAAAAACATTTGAATAACCTAAGAAATTGGCAAAAATTCAGCTCGGTAGCTAAGTTGCACAACATGCAATTTATTGCGGCTTATATTGAAAACGCATGTATCTTGAGCTCTCATTTCATTTATTTTGTAGGCAAATGGGTTCCCTTGGAATTCAATGGTACAAAAAAGATGGACAGTTACGGACTAAGATTTCAAGTAATGGTGAAAAGTTTACAATCTCTGAGACTGGAAGAAGATTGACGATTCTAGCCGTGTCTTCTTCTGACTCTGGAGAGTATGAGTGTGAGGCTTCGGTTAATACAGCAGGCAATGTCGAGACAAAAACAGCATCTGCCAACCTTACAGTACTCGGTGAGTTCACACTTCCACTAATTATTGAAAAAAAACACTGACATATCTTCAAAATATAAAAAATGCTGTTTTGATTGACGCTACAGGAAGACATTTACGTTGTAGCTGCATCTATTAAAGATACTCTTTTGTAATTTTGATTGGCTTACGGACTCAAAAATAAGTTTTATTGTAATCCTATTATTTTAAAAACTTTTAATTTACATAATCTACTGTGTTCATCTTGCATGCACCAGATATGTTGTCAGGATCTATTGTATTTAAAAAAAATTTCTTTATGAAAGAGTAAACAGACAAAACCTAAGTTTACTTTGCTTATAAAATATAGCTGGGTTATTCACATAACCAAGGCCCTTTAAGTTATTTCTGTTCTCTGCAATTTTGTATAAACATAAGAAAGTACACAGGTACACTGTTTAGAATCATGGCTCTGATATGTGGGATCAATCAGTATGCATCTTGGTTTTCAGCCCCACCCACTATTGTATCTTCATTGTCGAGGACTAAGGTAGAAAAGGATTATAGTGAAAGGGTACAGTTTCCATGTGAGGCCAGAGGTTATCCAGCACCAGATATCAAATGGTACTTTAATGCCAAACCAATCTCCACTCAAGCCAGCTCTAGGTAGGAAACCTGTTTCATAGTACTATCTACATCATAAAGTGCAATTTTGTTGGTTTTTTATCTCTCACAAATAGCTTTCAGTTCGAATAGCTTCTACGTAATTATTTTTTATCTATAGATTTCTGATGATTAGTCTTCCAGTACACTTTTTTTCATGGTATTAACAGTACTACATAAATGTGTCTGAAATATGAGGCAAATGGTTTCCACTTCATGTCGTAAGTAAACATTAGGGCTATAATACTGGCCCTTTTTAAGCATTGTTAATTTACCCTGTATATTTGACTTGGTCTTTTTTCACAAATCCCTGTTATGTAATTTCAGACATGTGGTTGCTGAGAATGGTCAGTTAACGATTGATTCTGTCGAGTTGAAGGATGCTGGAGTTTATCAGTGCTTCGCTTCCAATAATGTCGAGACAATCTCCGAGGTCTTTATCTCTTTTTGGCTAGTCGTTCACAGTAAGTACATGTTTTACCTCTATAATACATTGTTACAGTGAGTGTACGATCTACTGTATTGTCACATTGTTAACAGTAAGTATGTGACTCACTCTTCTGTCACATTGTTTACAGTAAGTATGTGACTCACTCCTCTGTCACATTGTTTACAGTAAGTATGTGACTCACTCCTCTGTCCTTTGTTGACAGTAAGTATTGACTCACTCCTCTGTCACATTGTTTACAGTAAGTATGTGACTCACTCCCCTGTCACATTGTTAGCAATAAGTATTGACTCACTCCTCTGTCACATTGTTAACAGTAAGTATTGACTCACTCCTCTGTCAGATTGTTAACATTAAGTATGTGACTCACTCCTCTGTCACATTGTTAACAGTAAGTATTGGCTCACTCCTCCGTCACATTGTTTACTGTATGTGACTCACTTATCTGCTACATTGTTTACAGTAAGTATTTGACTCACTCTTCTGTCGGCAAAGCAATGAGGAATGAAAAATATTTAGATAAGTTTTTGTCTTTAATTGTTATATAAGGTCAATAAAAAGAGTTTCCATTATTAAGTAAAGAACTGTAGAAAAATATCATTAACTGTTCAAATCTTAAATATATTGCTATCAGAAACAGACGAAATATTTTTAGAAAAAAATTGGCTAAATGTATACATGTATGTATATGTGTTTAGACTTTGAGTTAAACTAATCACAATGTTGTCAGGTTCTGCCCCTATCCTGGACAAAGGCCCTCGGAATACAACTATAATAGAGGATGAAGATGTGAGATTACCGTGTCAAACTAGAGGAGCACCCAAACCTCTTATCACCTGGGTCAGAGGTCAGTTATTGTCACTAACTTTATAAATAATTTGTAAAGAAAGCTGGTACAAGCATCTCAAATAGTTATCTTTTTCATATTTGAACTGGGGCCAGCAGCCGTGGTTTAGTGGTTAACATCTCCATGGTAGACAAGTTCGAGTTTGTCTGTCAACCATAGGTATAAGATTGAATCATGTTGTGGGACTTGGCAATCACAGGGATGGTTTTTAGGAGGTTTTGTCCCAGTTTTCACCGCATTTTAGCAATAAACAGTGAGCACAATGTTAAACAGTAATACCCTAATAAAACAAACAGGTTTAAACTGAAATTGTATTGTTTTGCATTCAATGTCTTAATTTGTTTTTGGCAAACTCCAATGCATGTAATATCCCCACTCAACGCTGAATAAGTTTGACATTACTGCAAGTGATTCGCCCCCGGCTTCCTCGGTCGATCGTAAAAGGCGAGAAAAGAGGTTGCTTTCTGTTGCCCTGGTGTTTGCAGAGGTAAAGGGAAGCAGATTTGTGAGTAATGTTCTGTATTTGTGTCCGTCGTCATACAAGTGAAATACCCTTGAGTACGACGTTAAACACCAATCAAACAAACAAAAGCAAGTGATTCGGGGGAGCTACCTGTTGCCCTGGTGCCCTCAGAGCTAAGGGGCAACATGAAGCCGATTTGTTTGTGATGTTGACTGTTGTCATCTGGTTTGAAATTTACACGTAAAATGTGGACAAATAAGAGTGTAAAATAATAGAATATTGCAAATTAAACTTTCGATACCATTATGTTAGTCTCCTGAATGGTGGAAAAATGATCATCCTAATTTTTTTGTCATGTCAATGTATAGAAATTAATAATGTTTTATTTTCATTTTATACAGAGGTGGCAGGAAGTACGGACAATATCACAAGTGACGGTCGTTTTGAGGTCTTTGAGTCGGGAGAACTTCTCATTGCCAGAGCACTTCCAGAGGACACAGCCAAATACACATGTACAGCAACCAACAGCATGGGCCAGGTCACAGCTAGTGCCTTCCTCAAAGTATTAAGTAAGAAAGATTGCATGTCTAATGGTCAGAGCCAAATGTGAATTTACAGGTGTTTTTTAATTTCAATGGAAGTTTGTTTATTGATGCTTCAATGAAACTGATAGTTTGATTGTTACTGTGCTCTAGTTGTGGAACATTATTTTCAGAGAAATTTAAAGGAAATCCTTTTTTCGGATCAAATCAGTGGTCTTTGTTTATTTTCAGTTAAAACTGAGATCACAGAGCCTCCTCAGAATAAGCGTGTAATCAAAGGCTCCTCAGCCATCTACCATTGTCGAGTGTCTCGAGATGAATCTGTACAGGTCCTCTGGGCGTGGTATCATATTGATGAAAGTACAGAGACACGCCTACCTACATCCGGAGATGAACATCATATTTCTACAGTTCGAAACACCGATAAGGGTATATACAGATGTCAAGTAACTTCCGCTGGGGGAAACTTCACTCGTCAGGCAACACTAGATGTCATCGGTCAGTCTACAATTTTGTTATTATTCTCATTAATCTGTAAATATTACATCAATCAGCTGTCTTTTCAATTTTTTTAATATGAATATGAAATCACAACAACAGTGCACATGTTTATTTTTGTTTTTTTGTATACATTTGCATGTATATTCATTCCTACTTTGCATGTACAGTATTCATTTTCTGTATTCAGTATCAATGAATCCATCATATTAAGCATATATTCATTCTCCTAATTCCCGCTTCTGTTTTCAGAGTTGCCACACAGTCCCGTTATCACGAGCATATCTCTGTCGTCAGGAGAAAGTCCACGCAGTGTTATTATCACATGGACTGCCGCTTTTGATGGGAATGATCCAATTCAGAACTACAAGATCCAATACAGAGTTATCTCAGGTTTCTAGTTTACATTGTTTTACACGTTTTTAGGGTTTTCCTTCTATAAATAAAAGCTTAGATCTTACACAATGACTTAAAATATATTTTTTATATATTTTATATTTTTATATAATTTAACTCAGAAATCAAATAAACGCTCATTTTTTTAAAAATTCTTCCCAATAAAACTGTGTTTTAATTTTTTAAAGGAACTGAACCATTGCAACCAGATGCTGGTTGGCTGATTCTTCCAGACATTATTCTAGCTACAGCTCTATCTCATCATGTCGAGGGGTTACAACCAGCTAAAAACTATCAGTTCCGTATGTCGGCTATTAATGGTGTAGGTGAAGGACAGCCCAGTCCTGCGAAGCCTGATCCATTCATAACACTCCCTCAAGAACGTAAGTCTACAGGTCACATTGTTAAATTGACAATCTTAATAAAGCTGATAAATTTACCAGAATACAAATTACCTTGAATGATACAGAATGCAAAACTAACAGAATTTAAATCAGAAAGGTAGCTATGTATAATGTAATGTGACACTAATTGAGTGTTATAATGGGCATAATTTAATTTGAGATTGGGTGATAAGAGCTTAAACATTCACATCAGTATATAAAGCAATCTTTGTCAGATTATAAGGAAAAGGAAACCGTAATTCCTCTTTTCTGTCCAGATATGACAATCGGATCAAAGGAAAATATACACTTACATCTCAATGCCGAATCTGAATTTCATATTCAAGCCTGTAAATACATGACAGAAATAATTATCCTGTGGATTTTATCACATTTTTTCTTTGCCAGCCCCCAGTGGACCACCTATTGGTCTCACAGGAAGTCCACGGTCCAGTAGCTCAATCATGTTACAATGGCAAGAACCAGATGAAAGCGTTTGGAATGGCCTCCTCTTGGGTTATGTTCTCCGTTATAAACCTGCTCAGTACCCTGACTCGACCCGGCGGTATTACAACGTGACTGACTGGAAGACAACATCCCACGAACTTGATCAGCTGCTCATATTCCAGTTATACGAGATCTCAGTTGCAGCTTATAATGCAAAGGGTGTTGGTGTTTATAGTGCTAGTATTCAGATCCGGACTCAAGAGGGAATACCCACTGCCCCGCCCACCAATGTTACCAGCTTGCCCATTAATTCTACTGCAATACGAGTTACGTGGCTGCCCCCTGACCCTCAGAAAATAAATGGCGTTAACCAGGGATATAAGATCCGTGCCCGTCGTATCAACTCCACCATGCCAGAGGAAGCTTTCATGTCCGTGCCCCCAAACACATCGCATCCATATGGTGAGCAGACTGCTGAAATGGGTAACCTGAAGAAATACAGTCAGTATGTGGTGACTGTGGTGTGCTATACGAGCCCTGGAAACGGTCCTGTCAGTCAAGCCAGTAATGTGAGAACAGCAGAGGATTGTAAGTATAATTCCCCTCATATTATCATTTAATTATATTGTAATGCTTCGATTTATCACCACCTTTCCTGGGGGTTTATACTGGACTCAAAATTATCTTTTACTACATTTCCTGGTGCTCTCAGAGCTATGGGGCAACATGAAGATAATCTGCTTTATCACCTCTGGAAAATCATGCGACCCACATTCGCGTGAAATCTTACGCCTGGTGAGAAATTTTTTAAAAAAATAGAGAAAAACATATTTGCCGTATGTAGAATCTTGTGAGAAATTTTGAACCTGATAATTAGTGGTTGCGAGAAATTTTACATTTTTTCCAGTGGTGGTTATAATTAATAATAAAATATTTATTTCATGTATTAATCGCAATATACATGGAGGTGCACAGTTAGACTACCTCTTGAGATATATTTTATTACACCTTGTGTGTTTGTCCGTCCTTCTATCACTTCATTAGCTCTCTACACTTTATTTCATATCGCTTCGTTGGATTGAAATCAAAGTTGTATGCAGCTTTCTTATGAACGGTTTTGGTTAAGTTTTGGAATGCAGCTTAATATGATGCTAAACTAGACTCCTATTGAAAATGGGGTCATTCCGAACAAATTTTAGGTTTCCATGGCAACAAATATGTCATGATCTGTCCCTTTTTTTGACATGATGACGTGAACAGGATAGAAGCCAAACCGCTTAAGATAGAGACTTCAAATTTGGAATGCAGCTTAATATGATGCT
>JARFOD010074444.1:0-16026 GCA_031763545.1 Mopalia muscosa
GGGTTAAGGTGAAGCAACATTTCGAGTCTTTAAGTTTTCAAGTTTGAAGTTCACCCACCAATTTGTTTTCAATGTATGGTGTTCACAACATTTGTTAGTACTGGTACTCACCACTGTATACCAAGTTTAATGTGACAGGCGGGCACTTGGCTGTGGATCATTATAGCTACAGTTTGAAACTGTGATGACGGACGTGATTTTATGATTATGAGCATTCGGAGCAGGAAGATGGATGATCGAACTTTAAAATGTTGCATGGATACAAATAACAAATGTGCTATAGGGAACCATTAACTTGAGTGACGAATTTATATTGCGAGCATTCTCAACTAATAAGTGGGCATTGCGATTGCAACATGTAACTTATAGGTTGAAAAATTAAATTTAACTTGAGGGCAGTATTATTTTATATATCAAACATCCACAGCAATGCTATGATTCTTTCAAAATTTAGAGCTGGGAATAGAAAAAAGGCTGCCACCAATCAGATTGCTTTGTGCAAATAACTAAAGAAAGAGTTTAAAGTGATTTAAGTCGAACTTGAGTAATGTGGTCATACCACAAATATTGACAGCACTTTTGACCACGATCCGAACATTCTTTAGGAATTTAAGCCACAGAATATGAAAACGAATAGTGAGTAATCATGTTTCAAGAGACAACAAAGTTACCTACATAGAGTGACGAACAACTAGTGTGGCTTGTTCGCATGATGAGCAATGGCGGACAATTTGAATACAAACTGATCACTCTTTCAGCAGCTAGAGCATGATATAGGAATATGGACGGGGCCAACAGAGAGCCCGTCAGAGAAACGGTGATCACTAGTGATAAACTTCATCGAGAAAGCTCTAATAAGTTAGACGTTAAAATAAAGTAAGGAATTACACAAAAATTGTTTACCAAAAGTATGCAACTTTCTTGAACGTTTGAAAGCTTGGTGTTGAATGATGTTAACCAATCCGGGTGGACATATGAAGGGAGAAAAGGCCATTCCTGGTTTCTTGCAGAGGACAGCAGATCCTGAAGCTTTATCGAGAGGACACAAATCCAGCTCTCTAGTTCAGAGTTATTCTTCCTTGAATTACAGGGGGGAGGTGGCTTCTCAGACAATAAAAACTCTGTGTCTGGAGTGAAAATAATTATGACGTGATCAGAGAATAAAATAAAACCGGCGAAAAGTGAGGGCGATCAAATGTAAAATCGGTTTAAGCTTATAGAATATCACTTGATAGGTGAATGCCAATAATGTATCAAGGCCAATACGAATCATCTGGCTAAGGGCAGTTTGTTCGGAGAGGAGCAATGCTGTCTTTATTTAGCACTGGAGGAAAATTAACTTTCCAACATTATGGAAATGCTTCACATCTCGGTTGTGCTAGTGTCAACTATTTTTGGAAAACACCGCCATCATATAAGTGAAATACCCGTAAAGGGAAAGACCTAAACTTATTATTTTTACTGCATATTTGCACTTGGAATAATCGATTTTAGTACAAAATCACAAAGCTGAGATTGGCTTTTACAACTAATTATTGTGTATTATTTTAAGTACAGTAACAAACCTTCTAAAGAGAGTTTCAATCCCCATTTTCCCATCAACTCATTTCGATTAAACTCCATGCCTGAAACAAACAAACAATGACAGCAGCATATTAATATATGCAGAAATAGACATTTTATAATATAATCACACGATGAAACAGCTGATGGTTGGAGCGAGCTTCCTGTTGATCTCGTGCTTTCAGAGCTAAGTAGGATCAGGAAGCAGATATTTTTAGGAAGTCTTTGTATTGTCTTGTGACTGTACTGTATTAGTCCCGTGGTATTTTTGTTTGTTGTCAGTGATGTTGCGGGTGGTTTTCTTCACCCATCGGGCTGACACGCCGTCATGTGAGTGAAATAACCGTATGTACCGCGTTAAACCCCAATCAAATAAACAAGCAACACGATATAACAAAGGCATATGATTCATTTGACCACAGAGCATGTAAGTCTCAACCTGACTTCCGGATACCTCCTTCGGAGTCTGTCGCTTTGTCACACAATAAAAAAAATGACACAATTAATGTGATTGTGTACAAAATTATCCAGAACGCACAAGGTTTAAATAAAAGTAATTGTTTTCGACACAAATAACTCAAATTCGCAGGACGAATTCTTAAAGGGTTGAAAACCGTTCATTTAGAGCCATTTTATTATTTTGTTATGTGCAGCTGTAGTAATGGAAGGGATAATTACAACCTTTCCAACTTTAAGTTTATCATAGCGCGCAAAAAATAGACAAAATGTACCCGGAAGTGTAGTTAATAACGTGATGTATCGCAGATCACGCAACGTGACTACATTTTTTCCTATTTTCCGGAAAGGCCAATTAAATCCCTAAGAATCATTACCAAGTGCAATCTTTTCGGTTACAATGTTCTGAATTGAAGCTGCTATATGTTACAGCTCCCTAATTCAAAATGGTGTAAGGATAAAAGGTCATATTGGATTAGTCCGGATTATGTTTCTTGGGAATGTGATTGTACATTCAATTGTCCGGAAAGCGACAGGTTTAAATGAAAATAATGTTTTTTCGAGACAAATAACTGAAATTTTTGCAGGACGACTTCTTAAAGGTTTGCTTACATGAAAAGATAGGTTGGACACATAACCGTATAATATATGGCTAAAAAGCACCAATTCAATTAATTTGAGTATTACGATGTGCTCAAGGATATTTCATTTATACAACAGCGAGTTTTCCAACAGAAATTGACATTAGCATACTTATGAAAACTGAATAAAACATATGTGAACCCTGTTTTAAAAAGTGATTGAAAGAGATCATTTGAGGCAGTGATCTGCATACCTAAACTTTATGGCCCTATTCAATATGTTCAAGAGAGTTTCACATCAGTTTTCACCCGAGATGCCTTATGATGTTCAAAATTGACATATAATAGACAAGAAAATGAGATGAAATTTCGATTTATGTGGGTCAGTGTAAGGTATAGACTACTCTGCAGCCAGAGGTCTGACATAGCTGTGGGGTTTTTCCCATCGAGGTCATGTGCTTGTTCGCTCAAAATACCAGAATACTCAGAATCTCTGATACACTAGTGTTTTAATTTACATGACAGGTAGCCATGGGCCAGCTACATTCCAAATGTATTAGGCCGTACGTCAAATTCCATTTTTACATATGAGCTACTATATAGAAAGTTATTTTTGAAGGAAAATTGAAAGAACTCTATTTGGTCTTCAGATCAACCTGACCACAGCCCATCGATAGAAACTATTAGCTATATTATCATTTATTCTAGGTTAAACACCACGTGACGTTAAAGACAACACGTTGGCTGACAGTCTGTAATCGACAACTATCACTAACTGTGACGTAACCAGCAACTTTTGAGACTTCAAATAGGCAGTGTGAGTTTATGTGTGTGATAATACTAACTGTAAACCTAGCCCTGCTCTAAAATCCAACCCTAGCATAATAAAATGATGTCATATCTTAAATTACGGACTTACCAGATGTCTGTTATGGTAAGGTACTTGATCAGTGACTGTTTTTACTCAGCAAATAATACACTGATGCTGTTTGAGAACCGGTCATTGGTAGCCACATTACTTGTATCGATAAGGAAGAGAGCAAGTAACCATGTCTATCTCTCACAACGCTTGTATTTTAATATATTTGATTAAAACATTCAATGACTGGTGGGTTATTTACAGTCAACCACACACGGATGTTAACAGTAAACTAGGTCACCACAATGTATGACTATAGGCTGTGTACGTCGTAATTATAAATTTGTTGGTGTCATGCGTAAGCTCACAAAAATACTTACAGGCCTTCGGTTACATCTAGGCTTTAGTACGTTTATTCCAGTCGCCTTAGGGGAGAGACGAAAACCCAGTCAGTCGCAGTTCTTTCGAGAAGATCAGGCGATTGAACATCCATGGACGTCGCAGACGGAGAGAACGAAAGCCCACAGCCTCTTACCTTGTCAACGCTGTCATCGGGCGAGCCGGAGAGGAGCGGTCAGGCAAAGCGGACAGAGGCGATCGAGCAAGTCGATGAACTGGCTCCGACAAAAGTCTCTGAAACGGATCAGACTCAACCAAACAATGACGTTGAAACAGTGGCAGTCAACGACGCAACAGTGCTGTCGTCCCGTCTTACTCTTTATTATCCCAGGGAGATACCCGTATCACTCACTCACTTCTTCTCCAATTTAACTTCGTGTGTCGGCAAACATGTGCCTATTGGACGCAACCGGCCGGACCAGCCTCACATATATTTAAACTCCAAAACAATGTCACGGTTCTACGGTCAAATTCGAATGGACGTTAACAAACGCTTTTGGTTGAAAAATGTCAGTGACACAAAAGAGATTGGTATATATCATTCTGACAAATACAGCAGACAAAGCCAACTGCTCAAATGCGGTGACGAAGCTGAGATAAGAACGAATTACACATTGAAATTTGACACACTGGATTTTAGAGTCTTCATAACGGTGGGAGACCGGGAAAATATTAATTATGAGGTGATGCTGGAAATGGAACCTGGTAGTAATCCTATAGACAATGCGAGTGCTGGAGTTATATACAACCATGGCCAAATCAACAGATTGTATATAAACAGTGAAGTGCACGAAAACAGCACCGGTGACCACTTGGCTACTAGCTTGAATTCAAGGCAACAAAGTAGTGGTTCGGCCATATATAGCGGAGTGGGTGAATATGCTTGGACATCGCCGAGATATGGTTATCCCCATATGGATAACACTGGATCGGGCTATGTTGCACCAATGCTTGGATCTGGCTATGTTGCACCAATGCTTGGATCTGGCTATGTTGCACCAATGCTTGGCTATCCCCCCAATATGTTTAATCTGCCCCCTCAGTACCCTCAATACCCAACCGGTTTAAATAACCAGTATCATTACGGTCATCCGGGATTGGACCCTGGTCAGCAAGCAAGGCTTCCTCCATCTTATCAATCGACATCCAATGCTAGACTGAAACCGGTTAACGTAACCAACCAGCCCAAATCTGTTCCAAGTGTATTACAAGAAAAATCACCTGTATATTTCCAATTTCCAAACTCAGAATTACGACCCGGAGTCTTGCAACCCACTCAATCCCGCCCTGGTGTATTTCCTGGTCAAAGGGACTTAAGAAGGCCGGTTGAGAACTCCGAGGTCCCGGACCCTGTGGCTAGGTTGATGCAAAAAGCCACGGAGTACAAAAACAACCGCAGGACAGTAGCTGAGCACCCCCCTCCGCAAAAAAGCAACAACCGACATGTGTTTGAAATGTTTAAAGATTTACCGTTAGCAATTCTTAAAATAGGATTTAAATATTTAAAGATGTTCAACATAATTTTGTGGGAACAACAGATAATTGTTGTAATTACTAGCGCGTTGACCGATTTGAAGTTGTTGTTGCTTTGACAAAAACTGTTCAAGTTGTGGAAACGTTCAGTTGTTCAAATTTGTAAGCTTTTCCTACAAAGGCTGGGAGAAAAGGGAGGGATAGTTATACTCTATATTTGGACACTTACTACACACAGGCAGAATGTCTAGACTTTATGAGGACATCCACACATATTGTGCAGGACCTGTATCCCCAAATATATATGAAGGAAACGAGGACATAAGATGACATAAGTAGTTTTTGACATGGGTCAAGTTCAATCTCACGCTCGATCCAGCCCTTGCTCTATATATAACGACCATAAATGTCTATATGGAAAAAAGTGGGTTTTTTTTTAATCTGATATGCTTATGAATGTGCTAATATTGTATTTGCAAAACTGACTGAAATTAGCGCAGGACAAGGAGAGTAGCATCACGTGTTCATCTGTGACATGCAAAGCCCTGTAAGTTTTAGTATAAACGTTTCTGAGCAATGGAATTTTGAGGAAAAGTGCGTTTTATTTTCGGTTCTGTTTTTTTGTTATCATGAATATGATTTTACAGTATTTGCAAAATTGACAGAAATTCGAGAAGGGGAAGGAGAATATCATCACATGTTGTAACTGTGACACGTCAATGCTTGTAATTTGTATTATAAACATTTCTCTGTAAATACATTTAGAGGAATAATCCGTTTTATTTTCCTGTTCTGGAATTTTTATTTTTTTGTTGTGATAGTGAATGTGTGATTAATGTATTTGCAAACCTGACCGAAATTAGGTAAGGTCGCGGAGAATAGCATCAGGTGTTGTACATATGGCATGTCAATCCCTGGACTTTTTATAAACGTCTTTGAGTAATTTGATTAAAAAGAATAATCCGTTTTACTTTCGGTTCTATTTTGGGGGGATGAGTTCAAAGCATACGGACAAAATCCATACAGTTCACAACTAATTTCCATAATTACAATAGTTTTAATTTACAATAACTTATTTCATCCTTATAGATGTGCGGTCCTTCTTTACCTTACATCGCATATATAAGGTCCTCGCTTTAGTTACCTTAAACCTCATAGACGGTACTCGCTTTAACATATACCCCATAGCAGTCCTCGTTTTATCTTACATCCCATAGAGGTCTTCACTTGACCAATATACCCAGGCCCGCGGTCATGCCTTAGTGGTAGCTTGTTCGCTTTCTAATCCTGCTTCGATATACCTTTATCCGGATCGAGTCCGCCTGTCGACCATCAGGTATATGAGCGAGTCACACGTTGTGGCGCCGGCAATCGCGTTGTGGTTTTTACCAGGTTTCTTTCCTGTTTTCCATCGTAATAAAACAAGGAACAGTGAGCAGATGACAATCCGTCGTCATATAAGTAAAATACCCTTGAATACGACGTTAAACCCCGATCAAACAAGCAAACAAACACACTATATTACTGTACCCAATTGTAAATAATTGTAGACAAAGATTTTGATAGGAACTGATGCATGTAGGAATAAGATATAAGCTTTAAATGATTTACATCTGTTTAATGATGAAATAAAAATATGAAAAATACCACACAGTGAAGTTTTTATACGAATGATATATTGCTGTCACATATTGATATTTCCATGTCATAGAAGGCTGGTTATTCTGCTATTTTACGGTTTCTTATAACTTGAGAAACTTGTCCCGAGGTGGGTTGTATACATGCTCTTTACATAAGGCAAAAGCGCAAAATTTGAAAAGCTCATTTCTGCCGACAATATGGCTTTTTCCCCGGAGATATTGTAATACAAATGTGATGATAAAAAAAACTAATCTGCTTGTATGTTATACTAAACAAGTATAACTACGACAATTCTCTGAACCGCTAGGGTCACCAATTTCGTTAGTCTGTCTTTGGTAGAATTTTAAATAATGTCGCCACTTCCATTGAAATGTTCGTTATTCCATTGAGTTTTATTTTATATTTGTAATAGTAATAGACTAATTGTTTTCAGTCGAATTGTTATAATTACTACCAAATTGACATTTACGAAAAACGTTCTTAACCAAATTGCGAAGAAAAATGTATAGAGCTAATTATACAGCTGTGTGAAGAAATTAAAATATATTAATTTTGAAAGCAATGATGAAAACAGTTAGCTCTGACAGTTTTATCAAATGCTATTAGTTAATATTGACTATCGAAAGTATATACTCTATTTTCTAAAGAAATCTACTTAATTGAACATTTATTGGATGACCTGTTTGTTTACCTATAATAAATTTAAAATCACGATGAGGCCACTGGATGGTTATAAAACGGCGAGTCGGGCATTAGATTTAATAGTTCAAGGGCCGATAACTCGGCCCTTATCTTCAACAAGGACAATTTTGTCAAAATGTTCTTAAACTGATTGAGGAGCACTATTAGCATCATTATCATTTATTCTAGGTAAACATCACGTGATGTTGAAGATAACACGTTGGCTGACTGCCTATACCATTCCAAACGTTATTCGCGGACCTACCTCGAGATTTCAAGAGGCAATCCAATTAAAATCCTCTTTTAGCCACTTCTAGTTTAAATCTTCAAAGACTTTGATCGGTTGGCGACAAAGTTGGGGGGGGGGGGGGTTCGAACAGCCAAACGGCATAAACAAATGCGTTCTGAAACACCCCAAAAAACGCATGAGCTCATCGATCTCCTTCGCAATGACCTTGTTCTGGTACAGCCCGGAAACCCATGGCTTTTATCAGCGGATGTCTAAGAATTTGTAAATAAATAACCACTGATTTTTGTGGGTGTGGGTTTTCAACATATTACAGACAACATGCATGGTGTGTTGTGTCTGATTATTGAATTACTATATTGTATAATCAAGGGAGAAAACTCGAACAGTGGAGTTGGGACGCTCGAGGTAGAATGTATGTCGCGCACTACATGGCTATATGTATGTTTCATATCATTACAGTCTTCAATACAGATTTCTTCAGTTCAACCTTACATTATGAACTTTGTCTTCTTTCTGAGTAAGTTATAGAAACTACTGATTCACTACATAACAGTCACGGTAACAGTTCCTTGAGAAACAGTCTGGTTGACCGATTAGGCGGTAAGGTAACGGTAAGGCGAAAGCTAGCTGAACTGAGACAACATTTAGAATCAAACGAATAGTTTGCTGGAGAAATTGGTATCGGTTGAGAAATACAAGATCATCTTGCCGCAGAAGCTTTCCTTCGTAATTACAAAAAACCCAAAATAGCGTACGAGGTAATGAACAAAAATCCAACTAGATTAAGCAAAGCTCTGGATTTAGTAACCATTCTGGAAGATAATTACAAGGCAACTGTTGGCCGAGAATTTGATGCAAATGGAAAAGTGTCGTGGGCTGATTCTTCAGACGAGAACAATGCGCACACTGAAAAAAATCCGAACACCTTCGTATGTCACCCTGCAACAACTGAACTCCAGACTTAAGAAAATGAAGACTTCGTGGCAAAATTTTGCGAAAAAAGGGACAAGCAATCATCCACAACGTTTTCTGGGAAAGAATTTTCAACTGAAAGAAGAGAGCCGCCTACGTGTTATGGCTGTGGGCAGACAGGTCACAGTAGGACCAACTATCCATTTAAATCCCGATCTCCCAGCCCTCGACGACAGGACACAGGAAATGAGAAAGTTGCAACAAATGGAACGAGTTTCTCTTAGTCTATCGTAAATCTGACAAGACTAGAAAGTTCTAAAGGAAGGAATTTTGGTTCCAATAAATGTCAACAACATTGCTGTAACAGCTGTAGTGGACACAGGAGCCGTTGCAAGTGTAATTTCTCATCATGTTGCTGAAAAGTGTGGTTTACAAGTGGAGGGCACTCCTTTGTGTAAATTTCTCAATGCAGAGACTTATGTGGAGATGATGACTGTTGGGGGTGTAACAGCGACCTTCCAGATAGCCAAACATACGTGGACAGGCTCTCTGTACGTTGCACACACCAGAAACCATTTGCTGCTAGGCATGGATGTTCTTAGCTTCTTAGACGCTAACGTTTTCACCAAACAAGGAGAGTTAGTGATTGGAGATTGTGTAATTGAGGACCACACTGGCAAATCTACAGATGATTATTTAGCTTGTAGCAGGGTTGTCGTTTCCGAAGATATTATAGTTCAAGCTTCGTCTGAAATGATTGTAAAGGGTTTTGTTCCGGATCATGTGCATGGGAAATTATCTGTCTTGGATCATAGTTCTCTTCAAAATAGACTTCATGTAGGCTCTATTCTTGTAGAAACGAACACTAACCTGGGAACACAAGTAGAAGTCCATTTTCAGCGTAATACGCTGTTGAATGCATCAGTGGTTAAGTTTCAATGCCGCGTTCCAGTTTTGGACCTGCGATGCGAAAGAAAATACCCACTATCAACAGTCCCAGTTTTTGACACGGCACCGCAACCAAGTTTATTAACCATGCGGTAAGCAAGGACTAAACAACGCTCCCTCACAGTTGTTGACACGGTCGTCATAGTACAGTGTTTTACTTTTAGAGGGCAGACTTGTCTTTTCCCGAAACAAATGTATCATTTGCCCGAATGTATTACAGTCAATGAATATATTTGTAAGGGATGTAAAGCTCATAGGTTTACAAGAATTAATGACTGCCGTCTGCTATCAGAACGCTTTAGACAAATTACCACTAGAGAATGACATATATTGGCACTACACTTATCGTTTTATTATAAACTCTGGTAAAGTCATGAGGAACAACGACTTAAAAAAATGACTCAACTCTTCATGATTACTTGGGGCCGGTTCCATAAAGCTTTTTCTACTTAAATCAAAATACTAAATTTGATATTTTTTAATTATTTGTTAACATCACCGATAATTACAAGCTAGACTTGGATGTGTACATAAGCGGCCAGTACTAGGTCGAAGCGACTGTAAAATATGTGTCACGTTTAACCATTTAGCTACATTACTAGTGACCTAGGTACTGTACGCTTTATTGTAAATAATTTTAGTAAATGTCTCCCCAACAACAAAGGTATGAACATCCGATCGAGTTAGTGTAAGGTTTGTGGACTAAGGAGGAGATTACGTTTTTTTAGTAACATTATTTCATTGAGCCGGGCCACGTAAGTTGAGGTGTACTGACTTAACGCTGTCTGTACATAGTTATCTATAGCCGACTGCATCGACCATACAGTGCTTTTCAAATACTGAAGGAAGCAAGGGCGTTTGAGTGAGGTGAGAAATCTTCCCTTTTTTATTTATCTCAAATTGTCTTCAGATTGAATCGCTAATGTTCTCTGTAATATTTCAAATCAGTTGACGTGAATAACTGCTTATGGCAGGCCGTTTTATCACTTCTACCTTTTTTACATATGTCGAATAAGTTGTGCTTTTATTTTACTCAGTATGTACAATTCTTTTCCACATATGTGAAATTATTTTTACTTATATTGAAAAGATTTTCACTTATGGAAAAAGAATTTCACATAAACATTTATTTTACATATCTAGAATTCTTTTGAACATATGTAGAAATTATTTTCAACATATGTGAAATTCTTTTCCAGATAAGTAAAATAAAACAAGAAATCCTAACTATTTCACATATGTGGAAAAGAATTTCACTTATGTAAAATAAACGTTTATTTTAGATAGGCCTATGTACAAAAGAGTTCCACTTATCAAACAAACCGAGAAACGATTACTCCCAAGGGCAAGGGACCATATCCAAACTTTATTTATGTCCCGTATATATCTTGTGTAGACTTTCAAGACGAATACAAAGACGATAGGAATATATTCCACTTGCTGAGCAAGTTTGTCCTAGGCAGGCCCCACTCCCAAGTCAATTTAAATGTAAATGGTCCAGTGTTACCTACATGCTGCATATACATGTAGGCCATTGAGCGCAAGTCGAAACCTCCTTTAGCCAACACCCAATTAGGGTGACAAATAAGCAGTGGGTAGTTTTATATTAGGTGAAGGGTTCATTCTTATTCAGAATTTTTATTGAAGTCTACGTCATTTTTTTTTCTACAGAATCCGTCGTAATTGAAGGCCTATTAAACTATTGTTATTTCCCTCGTTTATTCTTCGCTAGAAAATAACAAAGGCTTTGCGAAATGCAGAGGGTAAATGTCCTTCCGATCAGATTTGACTTTTTGGGCAAACTCATTGCCGCTAGATCGCGCTGTGAGGGAGAAGTCTTTTATCGAGGCCGTGGGTGCTTTTATTTTACATATCTACAAAAGAGTTCCACTCACCTTTTTATTTTACATAAGTGAAAAATATTTCCACATATGTTGAATAAAGGCTTATTTTAGATATGTAGAATTCTTTTTCACATATGTTCATTTTTTTTTTACATAAGTGAAATTCTGTTCATCATATGTAAAATAAATAGTTAATTTTACATATGTGGAAACGAATTCACATATGTGAAATTCATTTCGGCATATGTTGAATTCTTTTCCCGATATATAAAATTATTTTCCATGTATGGGAAATTATTTACCACATATGTAGAATAAAATCATTTATTTTACGTATGTGGAAAATAATTCAACATATGTGGAAAAGAATTCAACATATGTAGAATAAAGGTAGAAGTGATAAAACGGCTTGCCATGCCTGTCAGCCCAATGGGTGGAGACCATAATCAATTTCACTAAAAATAAACACAGACGAGACATCCATAATGTACAGTATAGAGAGCTTGCTTTGTAGAAATATTCCGTTGACGAGCGAGTTAACTGGTACTGGTTGCGGGGCGTGTGTGTGGCTCACCTTTTGGTATATACGATATAGCCTGGTTAAAGTTGAATCAGACGATGGGAAATTCAATGTTTGGAATTCTGCACAGAATATTCTAACTATTAAGTAAAATTTTCATTGATTCAAACAAACTGAGAACATTTTTATTCTGGGAATCCAACTACGCAACAACGCTCCCAAGCGTTTAAGGAGCTTCCTAGCGTTGGTCGGCCGCTGGACACCGCTTTTATGCCTTGGATGTTCCTCCTTGATGAATTCCTGGTAACGTCACTGTCTCCAACACCTTGTAATGTATGCGATTATAATAATTTAACTGATGTTTGTACCATACAAGCGTACCTTATATGGTTTGGGCTTTGTTGTTGCTCCCCGCTACTAAGTAGGAGGGACTAGGTAGCTTTCACTTGTTATGGGGACGGATGGGATGACATTTCACGTCCTTAAAAAAATGGCTGTTATTGCATAATTTACAATATTCGTGTCTGTATGTAGGCTTATGTGCTGTGAACACGAAAAGTAGCAAAAAAATAACGGATAAACTTCAAACTTAGCATATATATTCCTCAAATTAAGAGGACAAACGGGATTGCATAACACGTAATTCCGTGAAACAAAATGCCCATTAATGTATAATTTTACTATATGCATGACTGCAGGTTTGGTGAACGCGATAAGTAGAGGATAAATTCAAGAATTAACTCCTAACTTGGGATATAGACAATAAAGTTATTTAATTTCACCATAACTCAGCAAATCAATGGCTACCATTGCACAATTTTCCAATATTCGCCAATACTGTTGTTCTGAATACTGACAACACATACACCAATTAATTTCGAATTTGCAATTGCATTTTGCGAAATTACACAAAACATAATTTCCACCATTGCATAAGTTTGCAATATTCACGCTTCAAATAGCAAATACAACGGCTGGGATTGCATTTCACCAATTTCTGTAACACCAAAATGGCAGCCCTTGCATAACTATACACTATACTCTCCTATTTTTTGTGAACGTGCATAACGTGAGAACAAATTCGGCGATTAACTTGGAATTTAGATTTCTTGTGTTAAGACAAAAGATGGGCTCACGTATTTCACCAAGTCTCGCAAAACAATATGACCCCCATTTCATACTTTTTCAATTTTCAATAAAAAATTGTTTAATTTTTACAGCATTGACATCTGTATGTGTTGTGAACACAAGACTTGAGAGCGAGCTCACGGACTTATTTCAAACTTGGAAATTAGCTTCCTCTGGTAAGTGATTCCTGTAGGCGCTTTGAACACAGAACCACCGTTAAAATTCTTATTTGAATTGTAAGTTCTGCCTAGTGCAATAATGGACTGAACAGCATTGCACCAAAGTGAAGTTTAACCAAATTTTGCCAACAAATATGGCGGTCATTTAAAATATATCTTGAAAATAAGTCGGCAAACTGTCTTCAAGGTGAATAGTTAGCTTCACTACACTCATAATGCTTGTATTCTATCAAATTGCCCAATATGGTGATAAGCACCATAACTTAATCTTCGAAGGAAAAAACTGTTCTCTAACTTAAGTACGAATAGGCGATTTGACCAGGCTGTAATATGTATGGTGGCTAATAGCGGCCACTCGCCGTCTCGCTATCTCGCCCTTATTCAAACTCTATGTGCACGCTAGATTTTAACACGCGTATGGCTGATTTCGGACACGAGCACGCGCGAACGCATGCACGCGCGACTGATACTCGTCTTCACATGCATGTGCTAGGGAATCTCGCGTGCACGCGAGAGCCTAATGTGTCCAAAAACATGCATGCACGTGAAAAAAAGCGCGAGTTTTTGTCGGTTGGCGCGAGATTTTTGTCCATTGGCGCGTGTTTTCCTCGCGTGCACGCAAGAAAAACTCGCGCCAATGGACAATTCCCTCGCGTGCACGCAAGACAAAATACGTGCACGTGAAAAAAACACGCAACTTTTTGTCCGTTGGCGCGTGTTTTCCTCGCGTGCACGCGAGAAAAACTCGCGCCAATGGACAATTCCCTCGCGTTCACGGAAGACAAAATACGTGCAAAAAACTCGCGCGTACGATGCATCCGGTGTTTGTATTCAATGCGCATGTGGAACACTCTGTTTAGCTCTTCTGTTAACCTACCGCCGTCCAATCCCTGCACGTGAGTTTAGGTGGACAGACTTAACTTTATGACTGCAAGTATGTTATTAACAAACGCGGTGGGTATCATAAGCACGGCTCATCACAACCCCAGTATTTTCTCCAAGTTTCATTTGCATTCGACAAAATGTGAATATATCATGTCGCTTAACACAAAATGCCGTGAAAACGCGCCACAACGTGTGTTATTTTTATTCAGTGTAGTTGGCAATGTTGTCCCATTCCACAAGCATTCAGGAAAATAATTATCCATGGCCATTGTACACAAGAAACGATATTTTTTTTTAGAAAATTCAGCACTTCCTTGTGACATTTCACCCATGCGGTTCATTTGGGACATAGTATATATCTAATTATGTAATTCTCAATAACATTTGTCAAAAAGTCTTTGGACAACTGTGCTGTGATTTTAAAGAGGACAATGTGATCATCAAAGCAAATAACATAAAAAAAAAAACACAACAAAAACAAAACCCCACATAAACTGCATTTTCGTATAATATGCAAGTAGTGTAACTCTGAAAAAGTCCGACATATTTTCTATCTCTATAATTTGGTACTTTCCCGATGGTTAAAGAAAAAGTGGTGAAATATAGAGATAGAAAATTATACTTTTTATCGGGGTTAAACTACTTGTGTACTGTATTTTATCTGTTGTCAATAATTCATTTTGTAATCCTGAGTACATTATTGCATTTTCACTCTAATGGCCTCTATGATACAAACCTGATCTGTTTCAGTCAGAAGACGGTTCTGCGAATATCTACAAAACTCCCTTGTCTCGGCTCCTAACAGATGCGGGTTGTTTCTCTAAAGAAGACTGCTTTGTCCATCTCGCTCTCGATGGACATCTCAATCTGGGCAATTGGTTCCTGCCAGTACACCCTAAGCATGCCAATGGAATAAAAAATGCTTCAATAACGGTATGTATTTTCTTGTAATCTTACTATATTTGTGAATCCTCATTGTGCATATTTGCAGTTTATGCACTGTCCGTGTTCGCCTGTGTCTATTGTATCGACAACAGACGTTTTTAACAGGAACAATTCAATGTAGCGGATTAAAAAGCAACTTTGTCAGGAAACAATCACTGGTATGAAGATTTGGACTAGAAACGGCTCATACAGGATTTTAATTTGATGTTTGAAATTAAACACTTATCTGTCAGTCATACAGATACATGACTTCTGTTATCAGAGGATTTTGAAAGGATTATTTTCTTCTTTAGTGGAATCGCCCCTACCAGAATGTGAATGGCTCGTTCACGATTGAACTAAAGACAGATGCCATTGCTTTATTTGTGTGGTTAGAGTGCGGACTGTTAGAAGGAAGATTCTCTGACAATGGTTTCATCATGTCCCTGTCTACTCAATCTGTTCTCTTCTACCCATGGCAAGACATTACAGTGAATCAACTACAACAGGCTTTGACTGTTAAATCACTTAGCGATCTGGATCAATAATTGCTAAAAGTGTATTCGCGAAGATTGTTTTGTTATTCAACGAAGAACTTATTACCACAACCGAACTATAACACATGATGGGAGGGAATTGGAAGTTGGAATTAATCCTTTATCGGTCATTGCTTTTTGTTATTAACTAGTTAGACGTTTAATGTAAATTTGGCAAAATTATTATGGTAACACATCCTTTATTATTGGGGGTGGGAGGGGTGGGGGGGGGGGGTTGCTGGTGGAT
>JARFOD010074455.1:0-21160 GCA_031763545.1 Mopalia muscosa
GCTGAAACTCTTATTGTACATTAATTATCTGCCAAGGGTTCAAATGCAGAGTAACTCGGAATAGTAACCCTTGGCTAAAGAAGATGTATATTACAATGGCGTGCGCCCAATATACGGAACAACCAACTTGTATCTATGTGTTATAAGTAATAAGGAGATTAAAATCTTCCAGAAATTTGTCTGGTTTTTATTTAGACCATGAAATGATTCGTCGACTTTACTAACAGAACAATTGTTGAAATCATTTTGTATTTAGATGTTTTTTAAACAAAATAAAATATGAACAAAATCTATATAAAAAATATATTTTGATTGTAAAGAAAAATAATTTCTTGCCCCCGGTATTCGAACTCTTGATAAATGATAACACTGGCATATGGTGGAAGTATCAGACGAATAAAATGAACGTTTTATTGCCGATAGCCATGGATATTATGAGAGAAGGGAATAACGATTGATTGACTGATTGATTATTGTTTGACGCCACATTCAGAGGTATCCCAGCTACGCTGTGGCGAATAAAATATACTCCCTTTTATAGCGGCTGTAATTATCTAAATAAGATAACGAGTAAAGGAAAGGTTTCTCTCTTTGCAGAATACGAGTGAAATCTCACGCCACATATTGTATTGAAGTGTGGCCATACACATATGTTTACAATTACTCAATACTCTAAAACAAATAATGGTTCTTTGAGGGTTCTTTACAAAAAGCGATGGTTCATAAAGGATAAACCGTATTGATAAAGGGGAGTATAACCACCAACAGTTAATGTGAGATGGTTCCTCCAAACAGTAAGCCATAAAGGGACTAACCAGAATCAGAAGGTACACAACCTTCAATGGTTCTATCAGAGCCAATTCTGTCTACAAGTGTATGCACCATATAAATTATTAGTTGGTTCCGTTAGCGCATGCAGCTTCGAACTATATCTTTTTGTTAAGACCTAGACTTAATAACATCACGAAATTATCGGGTTTTTCTTTTGTCGTTTTGGTCTGCTTTATTACCCCTTCCTCCTCCCCTCCCGCTCCTCTACTCCTCTCTCTGTCAACTATATAGGGTATGGGTAATGATACCTTTAGGGTGAGTTACAACTTTTGGTGGAGCAATTCCAATTTATATTTATTAAACAATATTGCAAGGTTTTGACCCTTTTGTACAGCATTACTGCTGGGTGAGAAAAAGCATGTGATGAACGATGCGATTGTATAAAATATGTTTTGGAAAAGAAAATCGCCATGAATTCAAGTTTAAATATATAAATAGAAATAACAAGCTAAAATTTAAACTGTTCAATAATTACATGCATACAGCTTCTAAAAACATGGATAAAGTTTTACATTTAAATGGTCACATGCTTTTTTTTAACTTCTGGCCTAATGGTCAATTTCAAGAGCTTGTATCATTCAGAAAGTCTACTTAATTGTCAGAAACGTGGGATTATTTAACAAAATGCCTTCAAACTCTTACTTGTAGAACACAATACCTGAAAGTCATGTCATTCTGTGTAACAAGACAAACATACCTTACTTTTGGGCGATCACTTTTTTAAAATGGATCCCTTTTGCTGAGTGATGTTCCAATCAATATCACGTAAAACAAAACAACTTTGACACTTTACACGGCTTATAATAGCAATAGACTACTTCTGGAGTACTCTAAATATTTTTTCATTTACGGTAATGAATAATTCGTGATTTTAGCTAAGATCGCATCATAATCTAGCCGTCGAAAGTTCTATTTGATTAAATATACAAGTATGTGTATGTATATAGAAATGAATGAAGAGAGAAGAAAAAATGGTATACCTTCAACCGCTTTCGAAACTCTGTTGACTAGAGTACGAAAAAAACTTTTGTTCTACTGATAAATACACACGTAAATAATTGTTCTTTGACGGTTGTTTAGGAAAGAGGATGGTTCTATATGGAACCAATGCAACAAAACCCGTTCTTTGATATATGAAGAAAGGGACAATAACTTGGAGCAGTTGCTGGGAAGGATCCATACAAAACCATAAAGAGTTTCACAAAAGCCATGACTTAAGAACCTAAGAGCCATATTTTCTAAGAGTGTAGTGTAGTTCTGAAAACAGATAACCTCCTGTTTGTTCGTCGTTTCCACACATTACTTTGTCATCACCAGGAGTATAGAAAATGGTCAACATCCAACATTATTTAGTACGAAATGCGAGGCTTCTGGTAAATTTTGACCAAAATCTATCCCAGGTGAAAGACTATCAGTTTATATATACTGTTGAAAATGGCAATTTTATTGGCTTCCGCCGGGCGTGTTATACGCACAACGAATTATAATTGTTTGTTTGTGTGATTGGGGTCCGACGTCGTACTCAACGGTGGATTGTCTACCTCACAGCGTTCGTTGCCTAATTACGGTGGAAAACCGGGCGGAAATCTCGTAAAAACCATCCCTGTGATTGCCGGAGCCACATTCTCGCGTGGCTAACTCATATATATACGTAAGGGTCGACAAACGAATTTGAGTCTGTGAACGATACATTAAAGAATGATCAGTAAGCGCACCGCCGGCCCGAATTATAATAGAGTTGTGTCAAACTATACCTTTAAAAAGTATAGAAAAAGAAAATTGTGGATGCCGCCATCACCAAAGGCTTGAATCATGTATACCTGTTGTTTATATTTTGTCCGATGTACGATGGACATGATTAAATACACGGTTTATATGCACTTTCACAAAGAGCAATTTTATATATTGACATACAGACATTTTAATCGACATACATTTTGCATACCTCTGAGATGCAGCATTTCTGTTGATAAGGGAAAGGTCATCGCCGTCCCGAATCTCTGGGTTTCCGCCTCTGGTGGCCAAAAGTAACCATTTGCGATTTGAATCTTGAGCACGTTTCCCAAAATGCATGCCATCATTTCGGTCCGCTTTTGACCCACGAAATCCCTTCTTTTCAACTCGATTTCCACTCGGGGATTGAGCCGGCTCAAAATTGTTTAAGAACAGAATCCCCTTCGGCACTTGAACCTCCTTGGACGGTGCGTCATCGTTTTCGAAAGAATGCGCTAGAGGAAAGTTTAACAAAAGCGTGGCGAAAACTATTCCAATTTGAAGGCTCATCTGCCCAACAAACAGTCGATTTACAAGGGACGTTGAAAATACTTTTAAGAACATATCCGTAAATTGTAGACCCGGTTTGATCAAAATCTGAAAAGCACAGTCCGAAGTGTCGGTAAGAGACGTCCCTACTTCTTTCTATCACATACGTCTTGTTTTACAGAGAGTTTATACCAAAAATCACATCGACGTTGCACAACGTTGGCGGTGGAACAAACTCCCAAATGGTTTAAAACAATCTGCTAAAATCTCTCGCTCATCGTTGAATCTGACGTAGAGTTCCGAATTCTCTACTACTTAAACCCGATTATCTTTAAATCACCCTGTTTGTCTGAAACAAGTCCAATTGTCAATCTAATCGTCATTCCATAATTAAAATGGGGCGTCATTTTATTCTGCGGACACCATGTTAGGGGTAATTTTGCCTTCGGAAATAGTTAGAAAACAATTTGAACTGATAGACCAGTCATGCGCAAAGCTATAGGGACTTTCGGCGCATGCGCAATTCACCCATTACGCGATCGCCAATGGGTAGTTATTCGGGATTTCAGTGAGTAGCGAGAATGTAATGTACTTCGCGATAGACTCGTTAATTATTCAACCGTAACATCACATTAGGTTAAGTACCTAAGGGACATAACTCAATCACTTCGCCCTACCCAAATGATTTTCTAGACGTATTTCTAAACGTTTCCTCACCAACGGGCACTGGGGAAATTTAGGCAATTGGGCTAAAGAGGTAGAATCCTAGAATGAAAGCTTTCATTTACTGAACTGCTATAAAAATCAAGGCCTTTCGGGAATGTGGGACAAAATTGAATTAAATGATACGCACCTGGGGAATTTCATAAATTCAGACATTTGTTAAACTTCCGCTCCGAGTCAGCGCATGTGCAAAAGCAAACGGTATGGTTATATAACATATTGTTGATTTACATTGTCATAGTTTTTCATGGCATATTTGGCTCGAAGGAATACATAGCCGCCATCTCAATTCTTTAATTTGCATCCACTTCTTTTAGGGCCATGTCTGATCAACGAGCAATCGTTGTTGTTGAAGTAGGGCCTTTACCGTTTGCCCGATAAAGTGGGCTTGGAGGAGAAGCAGTTGTATAACTACACATATCGCAAATCTCATATTGTAAATCATTTCCGAATGTTTCTACATGCATACTAAATCTCGTTATATGCATGTGTAGTATAACTATATCAAGGAGACACTCACTGTGCCACGAATAAGTCTTATAGTCTTGGGACAATTTATTGTTTTCTAAAGGCGGTAATTTGCCTTACGCAAAGAAAAATTGGTTTGTTTTCCATTATAAAATGATCGACGAACTATTTATTTTAAATATTTTTTACATGTATACTAAATCTCGTTATATGCATGTGTAAAATAACAAATTCCATGGAGACACTCACGAGGGCATGAACTTTAACAGCAATCTACTAAATATCACTACACACAATGAAGCCTCGTTATGACTGAGCCGTCTGAACGACGAAGCTTTGAGTTTATCATAATTTTTTTTTACAGGTACCCTAAAAATCTCCCACGTTTGTCCAAATTCGTCGTGTTGGTGCAAGGCTTTAGTCAAGTATGTTTCATTATTCGGTTACGAAAACTGGTGTTTGCAGTGTATGGATAGCGTTTATATCAAAATAGACATGGTTACCCATGCCAGGTTATAGATACAGATATGATAGTAGACTATATCAATATACTCATCCCAGATATGATATAGCATGGCATAAGCTTTTGTCTTTCTCTCTCTCACTGCAGGATTGAACAGGTATTCACCAAAAATAAATTACACCATTTCACCATAATTTTTTGTCAATTAATTTAGAGACGCGCTGTTTTGGTAGCGGTCAAGGGAATATTTATTAAATAGTAGTCTATGCTATAGATGCAGAAAAAATGTCACGGAACGTCCACCGTACATGTGTTTTGTCTAAGTCCAGCATGACACATATACTATAGGTATAGGAACATTATATATTTTAGATAATTTAAGAGAGAAAAATTAACCGGGATATGTATATATTGTCAGAAAGCTATGGTACTCAAGATTACAAATAGAGACATTTGGTGAAGATCCAACAATAAATTTAAAACATATTGAAAATTTAATTACTGCCAACATAAAAAAATACATAAAGGTTATCTACTCTTTGCTTGTGGATATGCTGATTATTTTATCGAGTGTAATGATACATTCGATCTTTTCACTAATGGCTGTTGAACGAGTGATGAGCAAATTGATATCAAGTTTCTTGTCACACTCGATGAAATATTCATCGTATACATCAACAAAGCAGTATAGGTGTTCCCTTTATTTTATACCGAACAACGAAATTGTGAAAAAAAGTTAACCAAATCGAGAGAAAATGCTCGGGGACACAAAAAAGTAGTTCCATCTACGGTAAAAATGTCACAAGTCATATTTTCACAGTCGCAATGGCACAAACATCAATATCTCACTGATATGATGTTTATTTCTCTGATAGTTTTCACTATCTTATCGTTTTGTATATAATACAGCACATTTTCGAAACTTTATCTCCTAGACCGTAATTTATTTAACATCACAAAAATTAGCTCATTACGTCAAGCAGCCCTTGAACTGAAAAAGGATGCCTCGTTTCTTACAGATTGTTTTTAGAATGATTTCAGTGGCTATTTATGTTGCAGAGATATAACAAAAATACATTATTTAACATAGGAACAACACCTTTACATATGACACCAAAAAACACATGTATGTTGGGGAGCTTATTCCCTAACACCCTGTTACAATGACTTTATAATGTGCTCACTGAAAAACTAAATGAAAAGCTTACATTTGACTATATGTAATAAGAATTTCGAATGAAATTGTTCACTTTGATAAACTTTTGATGTTATCTTTAAATAAACGGAATTCAATTTGTTCTCAGTTTTGAGCCTAAGGTGCTATTTAAATGTATTACACTACAGTTAACACTGGTTTTGTCTTTTTGATAAACGGTGTTGTGGACTGGAGTAGGAAAGTTCAGTATGATTCACAGGGATTTCAGTTGACCCATCAAAACCCAAATCAAAGAGAAACATGTGGTTTAGTAGGCTTCCAGTCCACTGCGAAAAACAGGGATTGAGTTGACTGGCCAGTCAATTGCTAGGTACAGGGATTTGAGATCGCTGATCAAAGTCCACTTCGCTAAAATTGGGTTGAGTGGACTGGTCAATATTTACTATACAGGGATATGGGTTGGAAGGTAGCAGCCCTCCGAAATTAAAAAATAATTTGGGTTTGATAAAAGTTCATGGGAATCTGCAGGACTGGCTGTTAGCAACTGCTTATAGATCTACAACAGTAGCCATTTCCTAGTTTTTGAAGTTTTCACCTGATTCCTATGATCCTTTGTCGGCGACATGGATTCGGAACCTACATTACCAACTGGTTGTGAACCGACAAAGGGGCATGGGCATAGGGTAACAGAGATGGCGGGATAACTTTGATAGCTGGTTGCTAAAGAAAGCTTTGGGTTAGATGCAAGCGGTAAACGATAAGTACAGCGGACCTCAAACTTTTAGGCCAGTCAAATAAGGTTTAAACAGATTTACTTTCGGTGTAGTTTGGATAAAAAAAATAGCACAATCTACAGAACAGTTTTTTTTTATGAAATTGTAATGTCAATTTAGCACACGTTATATAATGGCGGTATACCTGCATCTAGCCGATTCAATTCCTCTGGGATATTCAAAGATTTGCCTTGGGTGATAAAATTCCGCCACGACATTCAACGTTTTTGGTTTCGCGGACACAAGAACACTTTCAATGTTGCAGGGTTTTTTTTTGTCGGCTGAAAAAACGGTATTCCGGCTTTTGGAATATTCTTTCTATTGTAGACCCCATGTCAGAATTCAGACGATGTCAGTCTCTTATCACTGATTGGTCAAATTAACAAAATGTACAATCTGCGTGTTAATATGGTTGGTGGGCGGTAGTTGTAAGCAATCCCACGGATTAGTGGGCGGGGTTAATGGCCATTTTCCACCGCCTACAGGCCGTCTCAGCGAACATCAATCACATCAACATCAGACCACAATGTCTGTAACGTAAATTGTGGTTATTGATTTCAGACAAATATCTGAACGTTCAGCCAAATAAACAATTAAAAGATTAACCCCGTGTTGTCGACGGCTGGCTGATTAGGAAACTGGGCTGTTCGCTTAGTTTAATTGCAATGTGCCTGGGACATTATGGGTACTTTTGACACGAACCAAGCAAACATAATAATTTGCGTCAATTGTCTCCTTACGTCCACAATTAATTGACCGTGAAATAATCAATAATATGCCATATAATATAGTTTGTGTTCATGTTGAGAAACACAATTGAAATGTGTCAATTTAAAGCTAACATGTTTTCAAGTTCATGGGGAGTTATCTAGAACATAAGATGATTCTTCGATTTTAATTGATATACATCCCTGTGCTAGTATGATTGCTTTTAGAATATATATTGATTAGAATTCGGGACTCATTTTGCTGTGAGTCTCTGTAGCTCAGTCTGTACAGTGTTGGACCCGAAGGTCCCCGGTTCAACTCCCAGTGAAGACACACAAAATGTTCTCTCTTCATTTATTCAAATATATATTAAAGATAACAATGGTATAACCTGCATTTATATGTCAAGGCTAGTACCCATGGTAGACAGTCACTGTCCTACGATATATTAAAATCTGCTAGTAGCCTAGAACCAGTGGAAACTTTACCCAAAACTGTCACCCTGAAGGGATATAATGTCCACTGGCCTTTAAAAATGTATTAAATAACTACAGTTGAATAAATCTTAAAAATACGCACTCCTGAGCAACTCCACACATAGGGCCCGCATGCGGACAAAAAATTGGAGATTAAAAGCAAATCTTTTCGTTGAGTAGTTACTGATTTTAATGTTTTAATACAGCCCACGTTTGGGTCTTGGACAATATAACAGCTACTGTTGAACTATTAAATGAATAAAAACTTAGGTTAGTCACCATAAATTTGCTTTTCGATTTGATATAATGATCATTACTTATCTCGCTTGATCCGGGGGTAAATTAGAAATTTTAGGCTGCGATCGAATTACCATTGAATAGGATGACAGTTTTGTCTAATTTTCTGCTAGAAAGCGTTTTGTTAAATTCAATAAAAACTCAATTTCAGCTGAAAAAATATCCGAAATGTTTCCTCTCAGGTACGAATATTTATTATATTATCTAGAATTCAAACACGATCAGACCATTTATTTAATTGATTTGTTTGTTTGTTTGTTTGATTGGTGTTTAACGTCGTACTCAAAGGTATTTCACTTATATGACGACGGATTTTCCACTTCACACTGTAAACAGCCTTATTACGGTGGAAAACCGTGAGGAAACCTCGTAAAAACCACCCCCGCGATTACCGGAGCCACAACATGTGACTCGCTAATATACCTGATGGTCGAAAGGCGGACTCGAACCTGTAAACGGCAAATCGAAGCATGTTCATTCAGTTCAGGAAGCGCACTCGCTACCACTGAGCCACGGCCGCGGGTCGACCATTTATTTAAGATTCATAACGTTTTCATACCGTCACAGATTGTTAAATAATAATTTGATTTAATTTTGGTGAATAAAAAATTCAATTTTTCGTCCAAGGTAAAGTGTAGAAAATGTCTATTATTATGAAATGCCTTGCATCTAAGACAATACTAGCAAGTTTAAGCTATACACGAAACTAAACACAAATAGCAGTTTATAACAACGGGTAGATTTATTGACTGTGGTTTTCGTTTTTGTATTCTTAAAAGAGAGCCGAACAGTAAAGTTTTTACCCCCTCGGGATTCATTGAATTGGTTCTGTAAGTGAGAGCCCACTAGCTAAGGGTAGTTTGTTTCAAGACTAGCAATTCTGTCTTTACTTAGCACTGGAGGAAGATTAACTTTCCAATTGGATCAAACAACTTTACATCTTGGTTTTGCTAGTGCCAGTTATTTTTGGAATACACTGCTGTTATAAGTGAAATACCCTTAAACACGGCGCAAAACACAAGTCAATCAATATAAATGTAGATTAAAAGTCACAGGTTGTAGAACCACGGCAGGTGAACCTTTATTTCGAACAACTAAACAAAACGATCTATCTTATGTAATTGTCATAATTGGAGTTGTAATAGCTAAACACAAAACAACAGATTTAGTTTGATTGACGTCTTCAACAACACAGTTTATTTGCCCTCCGTCTAAAGTTCCACATTTCCTGTGCTCTGGAATGTGATAGTGCAAGAGAGGCATTAGAGGTAGTCATAAAAATAAATTTGAAATGGCTAAGCTCAAAAAAGTATGAAAGTATGTCTGAGGTGTAAATTGTTGTGTGCCTAATTTTTTCAGCCATTTGATCTGCATGACCATTATCCCAGCCGACGTGTTAATATTTCTAATTGGCTGCCAATAAAATAAACACAATGAATGAATGAAACACGTAGCATGGGTAAAAAGTGTTTGAGCTAAAATAAGAACGTAAATTAATCATTGTTTTTCGTGTGATTTAAATGAAAAGTCTTATTTCAGTCCAGTATAGAGCTTTTCAAACAAACAATTTACCCAAAGGTACGACCGATGCTCATATAGTGGTTAGCGTATCTGCCCACCAATCCTACTTCGATGTTCCATTCGAGTCCGTCTGACGACCATTTACTATACAAATATCGTACCGAGTGGCTCTGGCAATCGCATGGGGGATTTTTGCGAGGTTTCCTTCCCGTTTTCCACCATATTTATAAAAGAACCGTGTGAAATGGACAAACCGCCTTCAATTCAGTCAAAAACAAATTAGTACAATGTTGAACCCAAAACCAATCAACCAACCAAACACACACAAAAAAACCCGAACAAACCCGGAGTAGTTAGGATACTCAGAGGAAGGAGATACAACATGTTATCTCTGTGCGGAATCAGAGATACGAAAAGACCAAATGAGTGCCAACATTTAATCACCCCAGTAAAAATTGAATCTGAGCAAAGAACGAGTGCAATCTGCTTGGCTCGATTGGACACGGAAACGAAAGGACGATAGCAGATGGTCACTAGCCTACGACATTAAACAATTCTTCACACTGGTAAAGAGAGTGATAATGTGAAGCTTAAAAAAATCGGTAACCTCTGCAAACAACTTTTTCTATGAAGTTAAACGACTGTTTATATAAAAGCTGTTGATATTACAAGTATACAATTAAGAATTAGTTTATGTCATTATAAAATAATGTTCTCTTCGACTTGATATCATAATCAATACTGTAATCGCTTAATTTAGCTTTAAATTCCAGGTTTACCAATTAACGTTTTAA
This sequence comes from Mopalia muscosa, assembly GCA_031763545.1. Lineage (NCBI taxonomy): Eukaryota > Metazoa > Mollusca > Polyplacophora > Chitonida > Mopaliidae > Mopalia > Mopalia muscosa. The sequence goes on from JARFOD010074455.1 coordinate 10,473, forward strand.
ATTGCAACGGAAAATTCCATTAGGAGCGACCATTTTTTCAAAGCAGTTTCACTCTCTCATACTCCATGGAGTTGTTTTGTTGCTTTTGAGACACACATTACACTTTTATTAGAAACAATTTAATAAAAAAAAAAATACTCAACTGTGTTTCACTTATACGACGACTGATTGCCCATTTCACACTGTTTTTTGTTTGAATACGGTAGAAACACCAGTAAAGACCATACCTGCGATTTCCGGAGCAACATCGTGTGACTCATATACCTGATGGTCGAAAAGACGGATTCGTGAAAGAAGTACGATCAGAAGGCCGACACGCTAACCACTACGCCACTGACGAGGGTTTTACCCAAAGAAGCACATGTGTTGTTCACACAAACGCGTCTTTACAAGAAACACATCTTATAAATAAGGCAATAATAAGTTGACATTAAAAAAATAACAAATTGAGATTCCAGACATTTTTTTATACAGTACAAGAATTACATCTATATTTGACCTCAGGCTGTTTTATGGAGCAAGGCTATTTACAACGAATGGATTCAAGTCGAACTATTGTTTTTATCATTTTAAAACAAATTTTCTTTGTGATAACAAATGTAAGTCTCAAATAAAACATTCAAGTTTTGGTGTTTCCGATACCATAATGAATTTTCTTAAAAATTCTTTAAGTTTCTCGCAGCGGCGAGAAGTAAGGTTGGTTTATCAACAGTCTGTGTTTGACACTCAAATTTTCTGATATCGACAGTTTTCTGAAAGCATGCAATAAATCTACGAGTTTGACTATTACATTGTTGCAATTTATGACATATATGCTGATTTGGGTAATAAACGAGCTGATGCACTTTTGTGAACAGCAAGTCGATCTGTTTGAATATTGATAGATTCCAGTTTTCTTTGTGTGGACTTTTAAGCCAAGGTTGTTACCCCCGGGAGAATTTAGCTAGGTGTGTTTTAAATATCTATAAACAGAGAAATGAAATACTCTGACTGGACAGGCTTACGTCCTTTGCGTATTTTAGATTTCTTTGTTTTTTTGATTGGGGCTTAACCTTGTACTCAAGAGTATTTCACTTATACGACGATGGAGTGTCCGCTTCGCACTGTTCCTTGACTTATTGGGGTGGAAAACCGGGAGGAAACAAAAACCACATTTCCGATTGCCGGTCACATTATGTAACACTCTCATACCTGATGGTCGACACGCAGTTAAGGAGTGTGCATCGTTGGAGAAAGTATTCATTTATGTTTATTTATTATAAAACTATCACTACTTGTAGTCAATTTATATCAACAACCGGGCGGATTGAGGACAGAAGGTCATGCCCAAGACCGTCAAGTTAATAGTAGGAATAGTTGATACTAGTATATCTTACGACAATGTTAGTCGTTAATATTTTCGTTTTCATGGCGGGAAGTTTGAACGAAAAATATTTTCATATATTACATTGACGTTAAATCGACCCTCGCATGAATGTCACAGTTACCTGCCTTTTTTACACACAAGCATTTCCAAAAATAATACTGAAAAGCCATTGCAACGTTAACTTTTTTCTTTATTACGAGAAAATTTGACAACAAAATATTTTAATACATTTTATTGCCGTTAAACCGGTTATCGTATGTGTCCCTCTCGTTGGTTTGGTCTGTACGTTATGTTCATCCATATAAGTTATTCCACAAACAAAGCTGAATAGCTGTTACAACATCGTTTTTTTACTGTCGATAAAAACATGCACATTTTGGCCAACATAAATTTCCATTCTATTTGACGTTGGAATTGTGTTCCGCAGGTCGAAATAAACGACAGGCTATCAACTGGATATTGACAGCACTTAGTAAATATTCTAGTTGCCAATTTGCCTAAGCGCTTTCACATTGGCTTCGAGGAAAAAAACGATAATCAACGCAATCCGCTTGCAACTGCATGATATATCCGCTACAATATCCGCATTAAAAACCTCTATGAAAGCTAGCTGTCCAATTTTGTGCTACTTGTCCGGTTACCTCCCTTAATCGTTTACCTTTACTTTCAGCTTTTTGTTTATTGCGTAGCCATTTTGAAGGCCAATCGTATTCTCGCCGCAGTTTCTATAGTGGACGAGACTAAGACTACTCTCGTGTGTTGTGCCAGGCCATCGCCCAGTAATTCCCGCCAATATTTGGGCGGCGTATGTCACAGACCAGCAAATAAAAGAAGTGCAAAACAAGATGGCCGGTGTGTATTTTAGAGTCAATGTCTCGACGTAGAATCGTATATAGTTTAGTAAGATTTGGCACAAATTAATCCGTCACCGATGTGAAGAAAGGAGAGTGTTGGTACAAATGAAAAGCTGTCATGACGAGACATCACTCGGTTAGTCCGTAAATCTCAAATACCTCACAGATGAATGGACACAAAAATAGCAAAAAGATTTCACCGAATCATTGCGCGGATTCATTAAAAATTACATAAGAACCTAAAACTATATTAATTTTGATAACTATTCCTGTAAATTTAATTTTATTAAATTTTAATTCCACTGACAACATCAACATTTGAAACAAATATTAAAGCAGAACTATAAGTGTTTTCTCCCATCTTCGCAATGGTTTTATTACATCCGAGATTATAACTGTGTCAAAACCCCGACACTATACTGATGTAATAAAACTGCAGACCAATACAATCTTTTTTAAAGTTACTTACAAATTATTGTTAAACAAAACATTTGCCCCGTCGTCTGTTGAAATACATTGCACATTTACACATTTATAAGCAGCAAAACCTTTTCCACAACTTTGGCTAGGAGTAGACATGCGCCTCGAGATTTTTGGTGAAAAACGTTATGGCGCAAGGTTCATTCTAGATGCAAATACGTATCTTATATAGATTTGTATTACATAATCAATAGAGATACTATGTCCGGCCGTACGAAACCTTTAGAAATTAAGCCTGCTTCAGAATAAACAATAATATTGAATATTCATGGTCTCTTACGTCACCAAAAAATTATAAAACAGTTTGTTTCCCAGCTTGGAGATACCAAGGCATTTCCCGCTAAATATCGTTTTCAAATCGGGAAGTCAGTTTAAAATGATCAAAAATCCCTAGGGTATACTGCTGAGAAATGGTTGATTTTTATGTGAAAATGGTCGCTTTATGGGTTGATCTAACCCCCAAGTGTTAAAAAAGAAGTCGGAATGGTTTAAATAAAGACACCATACAATTTTGTATATGTTGGAAGATAAAGAACAGAATAATGGAAGCGTTTGCTTAGTTCTAAAGATAATGAAGACTCAAATAGTGGAGCTTGGTTCATTCCAAGGCTTCCGTCTGAGATCAAAAGCTAGATGACACTGAATGGTTACATGTGCAAACACCGTCGCCTCACACGATAATGTACACAAGGCATACAAACAGCTGCGTTACACGCGATTTGTTTTCCTTCGTTGTATTGAAAATTAGCTCGGAAAACATTATGTCGTGTTCAGTGAGTCTCTAATCTGCTAATTTTATCTGCCATTTGCCGCTAATAGCCATTTTATCAACAAGACCACGCACAAACGTATTTAACAACGCGAAATATTAGTTCGAGTTACTGGTTTATAGTACAACAAGCACACTAAACTCTAGAAGTAGTTGGTTTATAAAGATAATTTATAACTGTCACGGCAAAATTGCTGACTGTTGGTTTTATTTTAATTATTATAATAAGTGAATGTTTACGACTGTAATAAGTTTTTTTTATTTCCTAATGTTTTTTCTTCAAATGGGGAGAGGGGGATATAGCAGGTGAGTTACATAAGAAAAATTAGATAATATTTGTTAATTTCATACAAGTTAAATCTGTCTAATCCACACCTGGACAAAATGCCGCATTTTAAAACCCATGTCATAAAACTTTCATGCGGGCAAGTTTGACCAAAGCTCTCCTCTACGAGGAGGAGCGAATGTAAATAACAATTAACAGTAACATTCTCACCTCCTCGTGGAGGAGATGCTTGGTCAAAAGTGAAAGTGCAATATGCGGCATTTATCAAACAATTATTAAACACAATTTAACTTTTTATGGCACCCTGTTGTTATATTCCTTTCCCCTCTTTAAGCTATCTAAAAGTTAAACACCCTGCCTCCCTAGATACCCAAATAAAACAAGTAAACGGGAAATATATTCTACATTTGATGCGTGTGTCCATTTGTCTGTTGATTAGGTTTTGGGTGGGTGTTGGGTAGGTGTTGGATGGATTTATGGTATGATGGGTGTTGGGTGGGCACTGTGTGGCTGTTCGTATGGTGGGTGTTGGGTGTCGTTGAGTGGGTGATCTGTGACCGGGGGTGTCTGGGGGTGTCTAGTATGATGAGGATTGATTGAATTTCAGGATTAGCTGCCAAGTTTCCTATAGTTTAAGAACCAGTATAAAATGGCTTTTCTGTTATTTAAAGGAATGATTGGGAAAGAGTGAATGAAAATACAATTATTGAATAGTACATTCAAAAAAGAAATAATGGAAATCTTTTGAAATCAAACCAGTTTAATACACCTTGTCGGTCTTAGTTTCGAGTCATGATTGATCCAAAATGGATACTGCCTAAAATGTCATCAATGGCGGAGAGGAACTGGGGAGGCGGAGTGGGTTTAGGCTGAACGTCCAAATCATTGAGAAAAAATATCGATTTTATGTTTAAAGGACCATTCAACTATAGTAATTTTTCATAAAGTATTAAATAACAAATTCATGTGATTCTCGATTTTATTTCGTACGCACACAATAACATATGGTCAGATCTCACAATGTATTATAATGCAATATAATAGTCAAAATGGAAATGGCAAACTGTCAACTCTCAGAGAGGGTTAATACTCCATAATCTACAGGTCGACAGTACTCTGCGACACGTTGTTCTCTCTCACTTTCTCCAATGGCAGTTCTTAATCTTTACCATCGGCTTAACGTCGCGAGATTATAGTTTCTGTAATGGTCACAACACTCAACCGAGAAAGATAATAGAATATGCATTAACATGGTACATTCTGTTTGCCGGAAGCATGCTTACCAGCGTAAGCACACTACTTATTCAAATTTACAGAAACTTAACGAAATTCATATTGCGTCAGAATAAATAAAAAAAATTAGTTTAAATGTCCACGAGCAGCAAAAACTTATTTTCATCTGATGAAAAATGTCTTTAAAACATGTGTTTATCAAAGGAAATGTTGTTTATGAATCTTAATTGCGTGACCTATATTAATAGAAACATAACTGTTTGTTATATTTTAACACAATAAGCTTTATCCATTACCACAAATGACCATAACAGGCCAAAAACTTAAAAGGTGTTCCCTTTTAGAGTTATTCCCAAATGGGTTTTAAATCGGACTGAAAGTGACTGAATTACGCAGATAATACTATAAAGTACCTGTAAAATAAATCCCGTATTTTTCTGTTCCATTTTAATGGCACATTATGTTATGAAGTCAAAACAGATGAAAAGTGTGAAATCTCTACATATCGCACACTCTGTTTATGTTTATCAGTTGATAATTCAGGTCATATTGACCACGATCGTTTCCCGTTGAGATAATGTGGACAGTCTATTCGATGGCTTTCGAGTTTTAACCTAGAGGCCATGGCTGCTGTTGGCGGAAACCGTCGAGGGACATAAACGTGTCGATTTGTTGGTATAGAATGTGACATTTCTGCGAATATTAGCCCTTGTACACATATGCTTTCTACTAATTGACAATAGCTACTAATATATAAAACCCAATGGGAAACAAATTTACCATAGATTTACCAAAAAGCCGAGGTATTCTTATTTCATTTGGGAGTTGTAGGTCCTACTTAATACTATACTCGCCATTACACTGTCGATATACAGTGACAAGGCTGGACACCAATACTTGCACTGTGCTTTGAGTTATTTTAGTCATATGACGGCCTGTCGGTCCAATGGGCGAAGGAAATCACACCGGAGGTCACCGGCAACAAACAAACAAAGACACGGCAGGAAAATCGCAAGACACAATACAAAGACACCACAAACAGATTGGCTTCGTTTTTCTCCAGGCTTTCTCCATACAGCTTCCTCTAACAGCACGCCCGTATTTTGGACTACGATTGTCGCGAAACCCCGTTTTGTTCACGTTAAGTTTTAAGTATATCACGACATCCTGCCTGCCGTCGTGGCTTAGTGGTTATAGCGAGTACGCTTATTTCTCCTACTAGATGTACTGTTCATCGGATCGAGTGGGTTTGCCGATCACCAGGGGCCGGTTTCTCGAAAGGATATTAGTCGCTGATACCAGATTAAATCACTGATATAGACTTTCAACATGGTGTGACGTCATCTAATAGCGGATTATAATTTAATAGCGCTTCAAGTTACCGGCCACAGGTATATAAAAGTGAGTCACACAATGTGACTCCGGCAATCGTGGCTTTTACGAGGTTTCCTCCAGGTTTTACGCCGTAATTTTTCGCCGTGATGTGGACAATTCGTCCTCATATATGTGAAATAGCCTAGAGTACGATGTTAAACCCAAATCACGCATACAAATAGCTCACGACATCCTCTTATTTTTTCTTACAAAGCTCTAGAATATTAACATGAAGTGGACGCTGGTCATTCAAGGCAGATTTCCCTGAGGAATAATCAGTCCATATTTCATGTGGTTAAAATACAATAAAATCAAACCTGAAAATGTGTCAACTAGTATCCGGTCAATAACCAAGACACAATATTCTAGGCTGAAGTTAGAATAAACTATCAATTACATTGCGCATGAATAACTCCAAATCTCTATTTAAATCTCAAATAAACAGTTCTTCATCCAAAATCTTAATTGACCTCTATCTTGTAGCACACGGCTCTTTAAGACAATAAGCACCATTTTAAAAATAAAATAATTGGCTAACATTTCATATTTCAATTACATTTCACAATTAACACTATAATAATAAATAAATAAATAAATAAAAAAATAAATAAAAAAATCAACCAATCAATCAATCAATCAATCAATTAATCAATCAATCAATCAATAAATAAATAAATATTTTATAAACTAGATAAATGAATTAATAATATGTAAAATAAAATAACTACCTAGTTTGAATCACCATTTAGTAAAAAAAAACATCGAAAGGTGTTAAAACTCCAGGTGGATTCTAATGTGAAGGTTGGTAACAATTACGATATTAAATCCCTATTTTGTGCGGAGACATACGCTCACTGAACAGCAGCTTTTTTATACTAATCCATTCGCCCTTTAGTTTGATGTTAAACAATTATACTTCATGCGAGAATTCTGATTGAAAATGACCACGATTTGACGCAATCATATACCTGCATGTGATTGTCCAATGAACTGATTATACAGTAGCCGAGAAGGTTTTGGACATTTTATCACAGAAATTCCATACCAGTTACTGATTGAGCAAATTTCTTGCTTATTGTCCACTATAACTAAACCAATCAAAATTAAACATTTGTCAATGTGTGTAAAAAAAAAAAAAAACCAAAACGAAGATTTTATCCGTATATAGAAATTCTCATATCATATGTATAAATGATAAGAGCGCTGTTCCCGCTAGCCAGAGACATGAGATCGAATCCCGATGGAGGCATGCAAAATGTTCTTTCTCTTCATAAATGTATAAAGAGTATTTTCGTTATTTTGGGATACCCCTTTCTTCGTTAGAACATATACCTGTTCAGAAAATTTTGTAGATTGAAACCCGTCCGGGAATCAAACCCACGATCCTCAGAGTCAGGCACCGAATCTCCAACAGTAAAGGCAGGCTTACTTATTTTCTGAACAGGTATATGTTCTAACTAAGAAAGTGTTATCCCTAAAATAACGAAAATACTTTTAATCCTCACTTTCTAAAAGACACAAAAATTATTCAATGTATAAATAGTTACATGATAAATAACAATGAAAATACTACCTTTAATAATCTTGTTAAGATTATAGCACTCTACTCTCGCGTTGAAAGACAGGGCACACTGTCATAAAACTCCGTAAGACAAATTTTTATCGTAAATGCCTTTACTCCTTGTTAAACTTTGATAGAGTAACGTCATGTACGATAAAAATAAAAAATAAAAATTCCGTACGGCTTGCAGCCGCGTCGGCCAAACGAGACGTCATCAACTGTACTACTGCGGAACGTTGTTCAAAGGGGTCTCAAAAGGGGTTCATATGTGAGCGGAGTTATTTAACCTTGGATTATCTTCTGAAAAACTCAGACCAAGATATAAGTTTTCTTTGATGACATATTCTAAAAAGTGAAAAGAATTTCTAAACAAAAAACCTCACTATTTGTCCATCGGAAACACCAACTCTCGAATTTACTTTACCGGCGTTTCTGTAAATGAACGATAGGGACTCGTTTCACAAAGCCATCTTAGCTTACGTTGAATATAACTGTCATGGCAACACTATGTCTTCAGCACTGGTTTTCATAGTATTACGGTTTTAACACAAGCTAAGCCAGATCGTTTGTGAAACGGGCCCAAGGGTCGCATGTCCAAATTGACGATTAACCTAAGTATACGATTTCAGGTCACAATATATTTTTTTGTGACGGGGGAATTTATCTTTAAACAACTTAGCCCAGTTGTTCAATATTCTATCGTCTGGATTTCAGCGCCACCGATAGTTGCCACAGACTGTAGCATTTATGTGTGCGACTACTAAAACCATCTCTGGTAAGACTGAAAATAGATAAGCCACGTGGTATCACAAAATGGTTTCCAAGAAAGGGAATACTTCCCCTGAATGGTAACCGCGCACTTCGGCGAAATTATATTATTTTGTCAGTTTCGGTTAAATCTTACCTCATGAGTGATTCTATTCCAACGGAAAGTTGTTGTTTAATGTTGTCTATATCAGCTTCCGTAGCTTTTCGATCGTCTTTTGAAATTGGCAATGTTCTTTCGGACAAGGATTGAGCACCATTTAGATGAGCAGGACTGAATCGTTTCCCTACTCCAAGAGCAAGTTTTCGGGCATGGCCGGTATTAAAACCGTAATTTCGCCTGGCAACGTCAAACCAATTGGCTGGGTAGCGGGTAAGATAGAAAAGCGGGTCAAATTTCCCTGCATGGCCAGTACTGTCCGCTTCTGCTGACATTAATGCATTAAAGCATAAGAAAGGCAATAGTCCGTAAAAAACTCCCATCTTGTTTTTAACTATTTACTAAATTAAAATACTTTACTGGTAGATAATGCTTGTTTGCAATTCTTTTAAAGTAGTCCCTTTGATCCAGAAAAGTAAATGTGAAAAGTCACGCTTTTGCTAAAGAGATCTCAAAGTCCAGGGTTTGAGAAAAATGGTCGCCTGTGCAGGAAAAATATTACACAGTTAACGCTCTACTTAAACCTCTAACAACCTAAATCGCTTAGCGTTTGGAACTGGTTGATAGCGAAAATCGCGTTAAAAGAAGAAGCGCGCCAATTAACACCGCGTTCGCGACTTAGCAATAGATCTCCAAACAAACACTTTATAGCCCACAGAGGTTATATAGAGAAGCTTTATTTGCCCATTATGGACTATTTATTGCCCCGTAATGATCGGAAATGTGTAAGTTGTCCCACAACGAGTGCTGACACAATGACAAGTATCAATGGTTCTTTTATTAGTCCCGCCTAGCCTAATTGCAATTTTCTATCAATAGCAGACAAACCGTTTGTTAATGGCTCTAAATTACTACAGAACACCTTTAAACTCTTTCATCCCACATCCTGTCATCCTATCTCAAGCCGGTCAAATTAACCCTGTGAAACTCAGTTTGAACAAGTTTGGATGACGAAAAATTCATAACGAGGCTGTGTATATTTCTGTTATTTTTTATTTCAAAAGCTATCATTAAGGTGCATTTTTGCCTCATTATCAATTATTCTAGAAAAAATCTCACGTGGCGTCAAACATAACACGTTGCTTGCACATGACAAGTGACGCGTGAAGGTGCGAGAAACGCCAATCGTGCTCCTTACTCAAACCTATAGGGAAAATCGTTAAGAGGGATATCTTTAAAATTGAATTAGATGTCATTCAAGTCGGATTCCAACCGCAGACCCCAAGGGAAAAGGACAATATTGTCATGGAGTAGAGAAATTAAACTTGTCTAAAAGGCTATCCATTATCCCAAAGGACACCATTTTCAAACCTAATTACGTTCGGATTTGGGAACAACAATATGTTTGAGGAATGGGTTTTGATCTCATCTCACAACTGAGGGGTGTAGCGGAGAAATATTCACTTTTTGAATACTGTACGTATATTTTCCACTGTTAACCTTCAAATGTGTTCGCCGAAATCTTGTCGTGTTTAAGTTGCCCATTTGATGCATATTCCGTTCAAATATAATATATGATAAATTTTCAAAAGTTTTGTGGCACTTGCTATGCACTTTGTAGACTGTAGACTTTTCGGTGGTTTTTGGTGTTGGTCAAAAACCGATCCAAAGTTGTTCAAGTTTGTAAAATAAACCTATAACAAAGAACAGAATTTAGTTTATAATTGAATGTCTTTATCTAATATACGGTGGACCTGAGGGCGTGGCTTAGTGGTAGCGAATGCGCTTATTAGTCCTTCGATTTACCGTTCACGGGATGAGTCCGCTTGTCGACCATCAGGTATATGAGTGTGTCAGATGATGTTGCTTCGGCAATCGCGGGGGGGGGGGGGGGGGGGGG
>JARFOD010074466.1:0-21158 GCA_031763545.1 Mopalia muscosa
CATTACCTTCTCTCGAGATGTCTGTAGGTTACCCATAACACAACTCGAGATTAAGGTTTATTTAGAAACTTGTCTCGGGGAGTTATCTAGAACATAAGATGATTTTTCAATTTTAATTGATCTAAATCCCTGTGCCAGTGTGATTGCTTTTAGAAATATATTACATATATATACATATATATATCTTACGTTTATTTAGCAGAACTGTTAGTATTGTAGTTGTACATTGTTATATTTTGTTTTGTTACTACTCCTAAACATACCCTAATATCAGTATATTATACATGGAATATCTGCACTTGACCGAATGATAAATGGAACTTCGATATGTGCCATGCTTCACCGCGTCACCTGGTCTTTCTTTCTTGAAGATCGTGTACTCTGTATTTCACTTTTCCTCATACACTGTTATGACTCCATCCTTATACAATGAAGCCATTTTTAAAAACAAATTTTGATATAACACTTGCTCCTCAAGTCATCTGGCTGTCTGGGTTTATCTTTAACAAATCGTAAAGCATATAGATATTCACTCTGATTTGTATCAACTCAAATTTGTTCCTTGTCTAATTGCGGTGGAAGACCAGGAATCTCGCAAAACCCACCCTCGCGATTGACGGAGTTCATCGTGTGACTCACTTATATACCTGATGGCGGACAGACGGACTCGATCATGTCAACAGTACATCAGAGTAGCACACAAGCTAACCCACAGTCGCGGCCCCTCGATGGATCTGATGGTTATGTTTTTTTTTTTTACCATGTAGCACCGACGTTATGTTACTAAAAGGCGAGATGACTATCGAATTCAACGCACGATGACCATTAACTCTTCGTCAGATGCTTTGATAAAAACGTTAGGCAAGACAAATCACACTATTACATCTTTAAATCCAACTGGATTAGCATAAAAGGAAAAGTGTAGCCCTAGCTCTTGTACAAGTTCACGTTGCCTAACATCCACGACTTGTGTCACGCCTTGAGAATTTATTTCAAAATCATTCGCCGACATTGACAAAATTATCAATATTTACGCTTCCATGAACTAGCAAAACGTGCCCAAAACATGTCAGTGTTCCAACAGTTAAAAAACCCCATGCTTTTGTACAATTCGAGGAAATTAGCTTAACGCAAAATAAATCAATCAAATGTGAAAATGGCAAATTCACATTTCAATCAAGCACATCGAGGGGAATAAAGCCATCCTACAACAAAAACGAAAGCCTGAAAACTTGTCTAAAGTTAACACTTTCATAACCTAGGATGAATGGGACAAGAGCCTTGCATGCTGTCATCCAAGGTCAACTTTACCAATGTCAAGGCCACTCTTACAAAGGCAGATAACCATATCCAATTTCCATACAGGCAATGATGGTGGAGTGGAGTTTAATTTCCAAGCCAGACAAGACCACTTCACATACATGCCAAAGATTTAAATATATGTATATATAGAGTTTTTTTAAACAATTAAATAGTTTGGCTTTACAATGCGCTAACCGAAATATAGTTGCAAGTGATCCTCCAATTTTCCCATACTCCTCCAGACCTGGATCAATGAATATGCATGATTAGAAAATGGAAACATTGGTTTCTGTCTGTTGATTTCTCGAGTTTCATAAGTACTCACTAGGTAAAATTTGTTAGCTGTATCAACAATCAACGTTTTTAGTTGTCCATCGAGCATATATTTCTGTTGCACGTTCACTTCAATATATCTGCCAGTGTAACCTGCCACCTACTTTCAAAACTTTACAGTTTTTGTAATATCCACAGCTATATATTTAGCCATATATTCGTATTATAACCAAACAACTCGATGGAGCTAACATTAACAAGGCATCTTTCGCAAATGAGAGTTATATTTATGGTACTGTCTTTCGATTTTGTCCCTGGAGTTCGTAATCCGGATGTAAATAAGAACATCTGGCCATTATTAAAAAATCATTATGCGAACAGATTTGCTTAGAGCCTTCAGATACATACAACTTTCATCCAGTTTGTTCGGGAAATTTGCATTGACAAAAATTACCAAATATGGTGTTGTTCCTCACATTCGCTGATTTTCTGTAAATGCGACTGCCCATTATGGCGCCAAAGGACGAAACACGTTTTTGAGTGAGGTTTTCTTTCAATTAACATCTTGCTGTGTTGATATTTAAGCTTATGTCAAGATCGCTTTATTTAGAGTTAGAGGTAATCTTGGATATGCACTGGTCGTTTCCTGTGCAGAAACCGGTATTTATTGTTTATTGACTTTTTTAGAAGTACAGCCAGTTTGTTTTTGAAGTGGGATGAAGGGTACTCAAGGGTATTCACTTATATGGCGACGGATTGTCTACTTCACATTGTTCTTGGCCTAATTACAGTGGAAAAACGGGAGGCAACCTCGTAAACTCCACGGCTACTATTGCCTGATTCACATCGTGTAACTCACTCATATAGCTGATAGTCGACACATGGACTCGATCCCGCACACGGTACATCGGAGTAGGATATGTAAGAGCACTCGCTAACCACAAAGCCACGGGCCTATTACAGACGGAAATTTATAAAATATATTATCTATTTTGGCAGTTAGTCGTTGGTTATGTAAGGCCAAACTTAGGAGTGGCCTTCTTCCAAACCCAGCTGTCTAAAGCTGGTCTCTCGACGATAACGTTGAAACCAGAATAAGACAAGATCCATCTGAATGCAACACTCTGGAGTTTTGTTCCAGCTGTTGACATTCCACCGAGAGAGTTTACTATCGTTCTTATTCCCAGGTTTACCTCACCCTGGATGTTATTACATTATCTAAATACTACGGTTGTCAATGTGGCAGTCTCCCAAAGAAATCCCCGGGGCGGTTGTTCGAAGCACTATTTAAATTAATCCGCGATTAGATGACGTTATGCCATGTAGCAGGTCAATCTCTGATCCGTTATTATTAATTTAATCTGGTGTTAGCGATAAATACTCTTCCGAGAAACTCCCCAACGGGCCAGATGCTCGAAGCCCTATAAAGATGACATTACGCCATGTTGACTGTCCATCTCTTATCCAGCAATCTAGTGTTTCGTTTTTCGAGCAAATTGCCCAAACCGGCTGTAATGCCTATAAAAGACACAATTTCTTCAATTCACAAATAACTTACAACTAACGCAACTTGTTTTACATGTTTGCTGTATATTATAAGAAGCCTTTATTCCTTAATTCAAGGCTAGCAATGAACGTAGACTTGTTACAAATAATATTCATGGGCTGAATATCGTTATAATCACAGCTATCAGCTCACAGAGCTATTGTTCACTAGTCGTGTAGTTTGGGAACACTTTTTTGACAGTTATTAATAAACTGAAAGCTTTTTTCAGAAACAGACTGCACCCAGTTTGTTTTCTACTAAATATTTAATGGAACTGTTTCTGTTTGTTTTTTGTTTTTCTTCAGATTTTGTTCTCGGTATAATATTTAAGTAGAGAAATCTATTAATTTTCAGGAGAGCTACAGATCATCCACGAGACTATAAACACTCACCAATTTTTGCAACAACAACAAAATTTTATTACGACATTTAACATGTCAAAACAAAATTTATTTACACACAGTCAACAATTCTCTTCTAAATGTTTCACTGTAGGGGGCCTAAGTTACGTCTCCAGAACAACATTCCCGCCATAACTAAACATCACCATCCCCACCCATAGGACACAAGGCAGCTGTCTTTGTTGGGTTTCTTAAAGGGAACCCTATCTGGTAAAATATTCAAATGCACGGCACAATATCGTAAACCGTACCGCAGTCTGAGAATACACCGCCTCTGGCCGTTTGCTAACAGTATAATCACGCGGTCGTCTGGCTTGTTAGTGTATGATAATAAATCAAAAATGTTATTGACAAAGTTACTGTTTGTTTTGTGTCTTTAAATGTTCGAATTTATAAAGTGTGTGTCACATAGACTCGAGGAATACAAACGATAAGTTGCAAAAAGTGTACAGAAATGAATCTAAGAATTGGATTGCTGGTTACAACACCTGACTATTTTCTGACCTATAGATTCATAGAAACAAATTTTTGTTAAATATGGATTTCTTCACTTATTGAACCATTTTGTCGTATTTATGTGTCACGCAATTTATAAATATCAAAGAAAGGCAAACAATAATTTGTCTATAACGTGTTTTATTTATCATCAATGACTTAAAAAGCAAAACGACCGTGTGGAGATATTAGCATTTGTATTTTGGTGAGACGTATGTTATTGTACAATATTAAATAAATAGTACTATCGCGTGTCGCAGTGGTTTCCTCGGTCGATCGTAATAGGCGAGAAAAGAGGTTGCTTTCTGTTGCCCTGATGTTCGCAGAGCTAAAGGGTAACGGGAAGCAGATTTGTTTGTGAAGTTCTGTATTTGTGTCCATCGTCATATATGTGAAATACCCTTGAGTAACCTGTGGCTTTAAACAGATAAAGCAACCTGAAATAAAGCCACAATTTTACAGAGTAAGCCAATTCTCCATCCACTATTTATGCAATGGACACTTTTGCGTTCAGGATAGCCCTTGTTTCACCAGATTGGAAATTGTTCTATAGTATTTTACTGTCTTTAAATAAAAAAAGTGGGAAAGTAAATGGCGTCAAGGAAGAACACGCTTCTTTGACGCCATGTTCTTGTCTAAAACAAAACGACTCGCAAATGTTTACAATGACTTGAGAAGGTTACAATCCAAAAAGGTGTTAATAGTTGTCTCCAACACTGCAATGTTTACAAAAACCTATCAAACATATCATAATCAGCCCACCAAAAAAAAGCTTTCTACACGAAGAAGTATGTTTAAAAAGTTTTAATATGAATTATCATAGCTTCTTTCTTTAATTTAAGTTGAAATACATTTTTTTTATACTTCTCCGTTATAATAAGCTGTTACAATGGAATCTATTGTAGAGCGGAATTCTTGTGGAAAGACGAAAGGCAGGTGTATCTTTTGTAGCCCATGGGAACGTCCAAAGTGGGCTGATACAAGAAGTTAATACCCCAAATCAGCCCACTCTGGACATTCCTATATGCTACCAAAGACAAGCCTTTCATCTCTTCTACCAAAATTGGGGCCTGCGGCTTAATGGTAGTGAGTGCTTATTAATCCCACTCCAATGTACCGCTCGTGGGGTCGAGTCCGTCTTTCGACCACAAGGTATATGCGTTAGTCACACGATGTGGCTCCGGCAATCGCGGGGTGGCTTTTATGAGGTTTCTTTGGTGTTAAGTAAACAATCCGTCTCATATAGGTGAAATACCCTTGAGACCGACGTTAAACCCCAATCAAACAAACAACCATCTACCGAAATTGCGCCTTATAGTAGATTCCAATGGCACAGATTTCTATGTATTCTTTTGAAACGTTAAGAAGACAACGCCTCTCGGCTACAATAAACAATGACACAAACAGCAGAGCCAGTTGACGTTATTAATATGATGGTAAACTTGATCGCGTTTCTCGTTAAAAGTTACCCGTATGTTTACCAACCAATCAAAATTTCTTGACTTTAGTCTATACGTATGATCATTGCTACGATTCGGCTGTTGAAAACTGTGCAGTAGATGACATGAATGCCGGTAAAATTACCAGTCCACGTGAGCATTATTTTAAGGGCTATAGAGTATGTGAGTTAGTAAATGCTCCATACTCTGTAGCCGTGACAACTGATTAGAATTGGTGACCCTTGCATTTAACCGCCAACGATGTCCCCGGTCGTCGGTTACATTACAAGACACCACGTTAAGGGGGTTTACATTTTAAAATTATATAACTACTTCAGAAGTAATTTCCAGTTTAGCTAGAGAAAAGGCGTTGACCTATGCTTCAAGAGAAACCCCTTGTGGGATGAGCTTCCTGTCAGCTTATTTCCTACAGAGATTTAATAACATTTTGCCATTTCTAAAAACAGACTATATAAGTCAATTTACACACACAGGAAGTGAAGCCAATCGTGCGCTAAAAACATATTACAAGGATCATTTAGTATCAAACGTATAACGTCAACAGAATCTATCATGGCACATGTACGGGTTTGTTCTACATGGTTTAAATTATCATATAACGTGAACATTAATGCCACCATGGACAAAATCCATATCAATATATGTTTGCAAACGAAAACATATGTACATAATACCGTGGAACATTATAAGGAGTGCCTCTCTCTCCGCTGAGGACGCAGCTTTTAACAAATGCGGCATCAATTCTAAACAAATTTTAAATCGTTACAGATTTATTGGACAACTACGGTCTGGTGAAAATTTTAAATCTACCATTTGAAGGTATGCTTTATTTCATCCCTTGATGTTTAAAAGCACAGCCTGACTGTGACACATTGTATTTAGCCGATCAAATATGTGCAAGACCTCTTTTGTCGTTTTATTGACCTGTGGCAAAAACGCTTTGCTTCAGAGATAAATTAAACGTTGTATGTGATGGAAATGATTTTTTTCTGTATCTAAATAAATTAAATGTAACTAAGAGAAAAAATAGTAATAATGTTGCAGAAGAATTTGTTAAGTCTTAAAAAGGCTTTTGTTAGTTTGTTTGTTTGATTGGTGTTTAACGTCGTACCCAAGGCGACGGACACAAATACAGGACATCACAAACAAATCTGCTTCTCGTAACCCTTTAGCTCTGCGAACACCAGGGCAACAGCAAGCAACCTCTTTTCTCGCCTCTTACGATCGACTGAGGAAGCCAAGGGAGTATTCTGCAGGGCCATGGCCCACCCGCTCCCTCACGGGGGTTATCTATGAGCAACTGGCCCCTGTATTAACATGTACTCTAAATGTTTTACTTCCAGGGGTCAGTTGCTTGAAAACTGATTAGCCGCTAACACCAGATTATATCGCTAATATCGGTTTCAAGATAGACCTTCAACATGGCGTGACGTCATCTAATAAAGGATTAAATTTAATAGTCCTTAGAGCAACTGGCTCCTTCCTAATAAACAGTTTACATAGTAATTCATCTTTTGTTTTTAATGAAGAAAGGTTAAGAAGAACTAACAATACTTTAAACCAAAACAATCATTCTCAGATGTCCTCAATTATTGTGAGGTTGACATGAAAATGAAACCTACAAACCAAAAAAAGAGTTAAAATTCAACCAAAACGATCGAATTACTTTATCTCAAATGAAGAATATTTTAGTCACATGCAGGAAAAATAGACTTACCTGGTACCGATTTGATGATATGTCAGTCAGTCCAAGTCAAATGCACAAGTTGTCCTTTCTGTATCTGGAAAAATAGAAATGACAATACATTACTTTATTTAACATCTTTTGATCATCAAACATATGTTAGAAGGTGGGTCTTTCACAGTCAGTGAGCTGTCGCCTGAAAATTTGAAAACAGTAGCTATAGCATAAAGTGGACCAAATGGTTTATTATAATAAAGTAAGACACCCACATACCCTTGATGATATTTCACAAAAAGCAAGTAGTTATAAACTGAAATAGCCCTAATTAAATGACGTCTTACCTCCCCATTTTCCGTTGCCATGTTATATACCTGACATATAACATGACCAAATGAAAATGGGGCTAAAACTTAACTACCGGTACTTATAAATTCTGCAGTACTGAACAGGATGAGAACTTAGAGCTTCATCGATATTTTTATCAATGTAGCACAATGTATATGGCTAATTCCTCCGTCTCAGAGAAAAAAATCAGGTATATGTTTTGTTTGTTTGTTTGATTAGTGTTTAACGTCGTACTCAAGGGTATTTTACTTATATGACGACGGACAAACAGATCTGCTTCCATTACCGTTTAGCTCTGTGAACACCAGGGTAACATAAAGCAACCTCTTTTCTCGCCTCTTAAGATCAACCGAGGAAGCCGAGGGAGTATTCTGCAGGGCCATGGCCCACCCGCTCCCTAACGGGGCGGTATATGTTTTGAGAGGCCGGCGATAGAGGCGGATCAATTTCCAACCTTCACAATGGGTTGAGATAGGGCTAAGACGGAGGAATTACACAGTCCTATTCATTGTGCTACAACAATGCTGACGTAAAAAATAAAAAATAAAAAAATAAAGTGGGGACAGTTACACTATTATAGATTCCTCTATAAAAGCTCTGCGATAAATTAAGCTATACTGTAGATTGATGGATTGCTTTTTTTTCGGTCTACCTGTACATGTATACTGATCACGTTGACGGACAAAACAGTATCTGTGACATTTATATTTGCCATTTCCAAATTTGAATATACGCCTAAGACAACAATAAACCTCGTCACTAGGGGCTGCTGACCAGGCTGTACAACACCACACATACCAGTTTTCATTCATAAACTTTTGGATAGACCAAAAAAAGAGTTACCGTACCGTTTGTCGTTGCACAGATACAAGAATGCTTGATTCATAGCGCCTAGTGATAATTTTAAGACCGGATCTAACATTTTGCTGTGTAACAGTGAACCTCGTCACTAAGAGCTATTGGTCATGCCGAACAACACCACACATACAGTTTTCATTCATATTCTAACTTTTTGGAAAGATCAGAACAAAGAGTTACCGGTTGTCGTTGCACATATACAAGCATGCTTGGTCCATAGCACCTAGGGAGTCCGAGTACACTCTTTTCTTTTTGGAAGAATTTTTGCTATGTAACACTAGTACGAGTCAGTTCTTTAAGCGGCATGTAGAAGTTTGATAGTTAATAACAAGTAGGAATTCCTTATGGATAAACCAATAAAACCAAGAAGTTGTTTATCCATAAAGAATTCCTACTTGTTATTAATACTAGTACGATTTGAAACAGTAAACCTCGTCACCAAGGGCTATTGATCATGCCAAACAACACCACACACAGAGTTTTCATTCATATTGAAACTTTTTGGAAAGAGCAGAACAAAGAGAACCGTTAACAATTTTAAAACGTTTATGTCCATATATATTACTGCTTATTCGTTGATTTGTTTCCAATACAAAGACCTATTATTGTCATTTTGAGATAAATTTTGCTGTGTAAGACTAGTACGATTTCAAACACTAAACCTCGTCACTAAGGGCTAGTACATGATCTAGCCAAATAACACCACGAACAGTTTTCATTCATATTCACACTTTTTGAAAAGACCAGAACAAAGAGATACCGTTTGTAGTTGAAGTTTGAAGTTTTTTATTCACCAAAAGGTACACAAAGCGATTGATCATTATATAATAAAATAATATTGGCGGGATTAAAGTCTTAAAAAGACTTGTTCTATCCCTTAGGAAAATATACAGAGTGACTGATATAAATCATAACAAATAAGTTACTGTTAGATAAACATAGCTCATACAGCAAAAGTGAATAAAACTGCCTTTTATCGTCCATAGCAGCTTTACGAGTTTATGCCCACAATAGATAAAATAAGTATATTCTTAAGTTTTTTCTTAAATAGTGATAACGACGCAGTTGATTTTAACGATTGATTGAGTTTATTCCATTCTCTGGGTCCAGTTATTTTTAAAGAGTGCATTGAAAGGTTGCACCCATTATCAACGAAGAAAGTGTTTTAGAAGACTGGTTTAAAGGTCCTCAGAAAAGATTACAGAACAGGCCTGTAGATAGGCATTCATTATAACATGACATTATATAATAGCTGAATAAATTTAATAGGGCTTTGAGTGAGTAGTCCCCAGTAGTAATCAAGTTGGAATGATTGACTTTATTATCCTTTTCTGTTTATTATCCTATCAAGATGATGTACATGTTTGTCTCTTGACCGTCTGCCAACTTTCTCACCCCCAACCGCCCCACTCCCACACCACCCACACACCTCACATTTGTATTTTTAAATGACCTTACTTTTTGGCTGCATTAAATCAGATCAACATTATTATAAGACAAGTGGCTTTAATTTATGCATAATTTTATTTGCTAATTTTTAATTCGTCTGAATTTATTTTGCTTTCTTTTGTTTTGATGTAATTTTGTTGCTTTTTGTAGTGATACATGTACAATTTTAATTTTATTTCAAATTCTTTTAATTTTAAATTTGATATTTGTAATATTTTACAGACGAGAAGTTTCACTAGTTTAGGGGGCTATAATTCAGCCAGGAAATCTTTAGTGGAGGATGTTGGAGGCAGAAAAAGAGCATTCACATCACCCTGGGAGACAAGGTTACAAG
Organism: Mopalia muscosa; assembly: GCA_031763545.1. Classification (NCBI taxonomy): domain Eukaryota; kingdom Metazoa; phylum Mollusca; class Polyplacophora; order Chitonida; family Mopaliidae; genus Mopalia; species Mopalia muscosa. The sequence continues at coordinate 10,148 of JARFOD010074466.1, forward strand.
GTCATCAGTCACGGAATTATGCCGAATTTGTGGAGCCATTTTCTAGAGAATCTACCTGTTTGTCACCAAATGTTGAATTTGTATCCGCTAATGATCACAATAAACTACGTTGGGTGGATGCCCTCAATTGCTGGGTGCCTGATAGAAGGGTAAGGAAAACATTAAGGTCCACTATTGGCTTATTATCATTTGTTCTAGGTAAAAAAATCATGTGATGTTAAAAGATTACACATTGGCTGACTAAATGTACATGACAAATAACGTGAGTAAGTGAGTGAATCACGTACCTAACTCAAGGAAAAAAAGGAATTTATCGTCAGTCATCAAAGAAAAATTGTGAAATGTACATTGAAAATGATAGTCTTTATTTATGTTAAACATATTATTCATTAGTCAAATTTGTTCCAGCCTCATGTTACTCGACTCCACATATAAAGTGATTGTTTTTAAATAGGCTGGGAATTAAACATGGGTATACTTATAGCACTATTGCTACTGTGAAGTTCACACTTTTATTTACTCACCTATTCAGATGGTAAAAGACCTTTTTGCTCAGTGATGTTGAAACAAGGAAATCTGAGTGACCAAGTGCTTGACACCTTGCCTGAACTCAATAACCCTCAGTAAACCAGTATTTAAGGCATTCTATTACAAGTTTAATGGCATGAGAAACTTGAAACTGATTTAGTACTTTAAGTCAAAGGCACTAATTTATAATACTCATTACTAATGCTATTTACATGGTATTGATGCACCAAAGGTTGAAATTTCTCACTTTGTCAACAAAAAAAAAACAAAGAAAGCAAGGAAGGAAGGAAGAGGTCAAGAGGACTCAAAATAAGTAAAGTTAGCCCCAAATATACACTTGATTAAGGCGGGGATAACATGACACCATTTTATATCAATGTCAGCTTTTCCACACAATAATTCAATCTTACTTGTCAAAATGACGAGATGGTTTGAAGACATAGATGTTTCCAAATGTAATTGGGTTACATTGCCATGACGTTAAATATTGTGTAAAAGATGAACTTTTCAATTTAAATTTGTATCAAGGTGTATTGTTGATACAAATGGGTTGTAATAATCATTCTTTATGTCTGTTTTAAAAAAAATTTGATTTATTTTAAATTTTAATGCAAAAATTATTAATTTCGCCCTTGTTAACATAATATTTACTACATTTATATGTATAACATATGCTCTCATTTATTTAACATACTCTATATATTTATGAATCATGTTACGGTTTTGAAGAAGCTTTGAAGTCAGAAAAAATATTGTTCAGTTTGTTAACCTTTTAACTGGTATTGAATTGATATGTTGGAATTGCATAAACATTATAATAACAGTATTTATAGGCTTTCAGGCATTTTAATTTTTTCTTTTCTTTAGAAATTTCAAATATGTTGGCTTTACTGTGAACCTTACTATTTGTATATGTGAAATGTATGCTTATGTTTTCGATACTATACAGTTTTACCAAACAGATGAATCTATTTTTGGAAATATGTTGGCTTTGTATAAGATTTCCAGGTACACAGACCATTTTCATTATACATCTAGGTAGCAATTTAAATAAAAAATTTACTACTTTCAACATGTGAGTGTATATCTCAGTAATAAAATATGTATTTTATTATTTATTTTAATACTAACATTCAGTAAGTAAAATTTTAGTAAGGTAAGTCATTATTCATATCTGTTTGAATGATAATAATGGCATGTCTATTATCTAACTTCAAAGTTATAAAGCAGTTGTGACTCCTGTCCGATGTTGATACTGTAGCATATGGTGTGAGAACATGGTCTATCTATGGGGTACCTGTCAGGTGTTTTTACCCCCTCTACATTGTTTACTCTTACTGTTTACTTACTGTCATCTAATCAAACAATTCAGATAAAGCTAAATTGTCTTTGGTTACCATGACTGGCAAATTCATGTAACAAATGTTTAGTTGTGGGCCTGTCTAGACATACAATCTGAAGTTGTCTTACTCGTCTTCAAAGTGACGACCAAATCATTAAATTTTTAAAAGATATTGATTGTTTTTACAATGGGTATGCTGTTACTGTGGATATCACAACAACATGCATCATGCTGCCATAACCTAATATAACACTGACTGGTGTTTAATTTTAACATTATACAAACTCAACGCAGCATAGTTTAATTTTTAATTGATATATTATATCTTTGAAAACATAGACACACTAAAGGAATAGTACACACAGCTTACAGGGTTATCTATCTTTTAGGATCAAAGAAGACTGATATTATAAATAGAACATCTCCATTCTGTTTATCTCTTTAGTGTTTTATATCAAAAAATCAATATATATTAGTTATGGATTACTTATTGATAAATTAAGTGTATATCTGCCATATATTATTTGCATTATTCGTTTGTATTATTACATTAAGCTGATCTGTTTGTAATGTATTTGTATTCCGTCCTGTGATAATCCTATATGTGACCAGTTATAGCCAAATGAGTCGGAAGTCGCAAACCTATAAATGACGCTCCAGGCGATACAAGCTTAAAATGTGTGAAATGTTCAGTCTATGTTTTTTACCATATATCCTTTCTTTATAATATTTTTTTAAACAAATAATTACTCAAACTGGTGTTTAAATGCATGTAATCATAAATATGTATGATTTAGTGAGACAAGTCTACGTAAATCCGTGCTAATTTAGTGAAACAATGGCCTGTTTTCATGGCAAACTTAAACACCTTCTAGTCTACACATCCACACAGGGTTTCCGATTTTTAAACTTTTGGGACTTTTGGAAAGACAAAAGAATGTAGATTACCACTATATAGATAATGACAAATGTGACATTTCCCTCAAATGAATGACTCATTTGGCTATAACGGGTCACATATGTTGAAATCTTTTTCACTTATGTAAAATAAAAAGGTGAGTGGAACTCTTTGGTAGATATGAAAAATAAAAGCATACTGACTTCTCCTGAACAGCCTGTATTAAGCGTTACTGCATTTGTTCAAAAAGAGCAATCTGATCAAGAAGAGATCCATCCTCTGCATTTCGCAAATGATTTTTTATTTCCAAGTGAAGAATAAATCAGGGAAACTACTTTTGTTTTATAAGCCTACACCTGCGACCTACATCTGAATCGTCTTGGTTATAGTGTATAAGGATTCGTCGGGCAAATTAAATGATGTAGACTAAAATACTTAATAAAAATAAACCCATCACCTTATATAATATTTACTCTTTATTTGTCATCAGAACATATGGTTTTGCATTGTTGGTTGTTAATATATGCGAGTGTTTGACTTTTGGCAGTCTGCCATCAATGACGTATTTATATCTGCGCTACGTTTTGTTGTTGTTGAAATCTCATTATAATGGATAAACCGATCAAATGTCTCGATTAGGGAGTGTGCCCCGCTATGGCTAAACTTGTACAGCATGTGGAATATATTACAATTTTCTTTGCATTCGCCTTGAAAGTCTACACAAGACGATAGGGGCACAAATGAAGGTTGGATACAGTATCTTGTTTTGGGGAGCAATCGTTTATCAGTTTTTCGATAAGTGGAACTCTTTTGTGCATATCTAAAATACAATTTTATTTTACACAAGTGAAATTCTTTTCACATATGTGAAATAGTTTTATTTTACTGATGCAAAAAAGAATTTCACATATGTTGAAAGAAATCTACATATGTCAAATAAATTTTTATTCTGCATATGTGAAATTCTTTTTTACGCAAGCAAAAATCGTTTCAACATGAGTAAAAAAGATATTCCACATGTGTGGAAAAGAATTGTACATAAGTAAAATAAAAACAAAACAAATTTGACATATGTAGAATACAGGTAGAAGTGATAAAACGGCTTGCCATACATGGCTCTCTTATATTGTGAACTAGTGAACTAGGCTGCTTCCAGAAATCCAAATAAGCGGACATTCGTGAAATTGAATACTGCCAGAACTCCAAGTTACTAGTACGGCTTTTGGAAAATTTGACTGCTGCCATAATTCTAAGCTAGTTGACAATCGTGAACTCGAATAATTCCAATAGTCCAAGACAGCTGACATTCGTGAAGCTCGACTGCATGGTGCTAAAAGTCCATGCAAGTTAGGGAGTGGACAATCGTAAACTTAACCACTGCAAGAAGTCCAAATTAGGTGGCATTCTTAAAGCTCGACAAAAGTAAGTCTAAATTAGGTTACATTTGAGGAAATGTTATTCTTGATGCGTCAGCCTTAGTGAAGTTCCTGTAACAGAGAAAATGTACTTTTGGGGAATAATTTGGAACAGATTGCCTTTCAACATGTAACGCCCTCTCCCCCTCCACACACACAAGCATTTTTTTTTTAAACATATACCTGTCATAATATATGGGATTGAGAGAAATCAGATTAGAGGACAAGACAGCCGAATATTATTCTTTGAGACCGCTAGAATAAAAAATGGCTTGATTTCTTATCCAGCATGCAGGGTTGCCGAGATAAAATCGTCTATCTTAAGAAGGACTGAAAGAAAAATCGCGGTAAACCGCTGAGCTGGGTAAGTCTGTACTTTTCCCCTTATGTCCATAAATAAAACATACAAACATGTAGACCTAAATGTCATTCCAAATAGAGAGAAGAAAACGTCGATAATAGGGCTTCGATAATAGGGCTTCTCTTAGCCACGAGGGCTGATACATCGTGTTATTTTGTTTATGCAGTACAATGTATATAAAACTGTGAGCTAATGATAGCTTTGTCCTAAGGCAAAGATAAAACCGAATATAACTGACGATAATGTGAACAAAAACATGGTATTAGATGCAGCAAACAAACGGATATGAAATAGATGCTTTGTCGATTAGTCTGGACAAACATATCCGTTTGTTTGTTTGATTAGGATATTAGGTCGGCCATAAACGGAAAGACAACTGTTTTTCGACCTAAACTTTTTTTATCGATTATTTTCAAAGATAACCATCTGTACTGCGCTTGCAATCAAATTAGCATAGCCGTTAATTAGTTAATTTAATAAGCGGCACTGGCCTCATTGTTCGTAAACACGGTAGTTATATCATCTAGTCGTGGCTGTCCCCTATTACCTGCGCTGGTGGAAGAATTCGAAATACTAATTAGAAACGGTTAAACTGGAGCCTATAATTTAGTTTACCTATGGTCATACTTTCAAGTCGCACAGTTTACTGCCTATTCCTGGCGCTTCAGCTTTAAGCAGACTCTACATTTTCCAAAGCGTATTTCTAGAAAACTATTGATATTGAAAACTTCAACTTTGTACCAGTGTAACGAGCACAATACGATAAACCGTGCATCATTTTTTTATAAGTTACGTTCATTCTTGATTTTTAAAAATGTTTTCTGAAAGGTTTATTCAGGTCCAGTAAGACCTTAATGTACAAAGGCACGGCGTGGGGGCAAAAACAAAGTTCAGAGGGGTATTTATAGGGTTTTTAAACGGAAGTTAAAACAGCCCTAGTCAAAGAAGCGGGCAAAATAAAAAAATACCAAAATTCCTGGATAAAATAATGTCAAGTTAAACACCAGGGGTTGTTCAAAGACGTTTAAATTCCTGACCTTGGGCATTTAGGCATGCGCAATTAAAGTGTAGAAGATGTATTCTGATAAACAACTATGAATTTAATTAATATGCTAATATATTTATCGTGCAGTTGACTCGGTCTGAATGGACATCGACTCCAAAGCCGCGAGTGATGGGGCATCATAGGAGCTAGCTGATGTCCTGTCATCATAGTCCATTAAGATGGCGACAGGAGAAGAACTATACACCAGGACAAAAAGAGTGGTCTTAATCAGTAAAGAGCTTCAGGTCCGTTAGCTGATCGATCGAGAATTCGCCTAGTCTTCTGGCTATAGCGAACCAGCAGCTACTATCATATTGGGCTGGAGTTGTTCACACATAGATGTTCTTGAATACTCAGACAAATACGGCGTAAAATCGAACATAACCACGTCCACATATGCAGAGTTTTTATTTATTAAATGTATAACCGCAGAAATTAAAACGATATACATACAAAAAAAATTAAGCAATGTTGTATAAACACATTTCACAATTTTATGGTTTGGTACCATTTTGAGGAATTTGTTCTTAGTTCTGTTTTTTTGCAACAAAATAATATTTCTTACAACCATAAAGACGGAAACGAAATACAAAAGAATGTATAAGATGCCATACTAATTCAGACTGAAATTTCATGCTAAAAATCTAGATCAAAGGGACTCAAAATATGTTACTGTAAACAAAACTTTTAAATGTACATACGTTGTATCAAGCTACCATTTCGACGAATTCCGGGTCATAAAACTTACCAGCCGCAAGTACTACAGTGAAAAAAATGTATGTGTATATTCCGCATTATCTTTTGATCCGAAGTTTAGAACGAATACAAAATCATAAAGTTGTGGTCAAAATGATTTGAACTTTATTGCACTAATTCCGCTACACAAATATTAGTAGTACGCATGCGTAAGGTGTAAGACGTGTTTGTACGAGCTCCGAGCTCTCTGATCTGAATGATTTACTTTGGCTGATATAATTACTGTGTTATAGTTGCTAACACTAACTGCTATTATCGGTACTTTCTTTGCACACCTGTGAAGTTAATAATGGCCCCTAAACGAAGTCATTCAAAATCAAAAAATACCGGTCAAACTGAAGATGATCCCGTGCCCAGCCCAACAAGTGGTCAATCCAGTCCCGTGCACGAGTCCAGTCGTACCCTTGCTGCGGACATCACTAGCCTTCCGACTGCTGAACAATTTCATTCACTGGAGACCTTCATCAAAAGTTCCTTTTCGGACATACAGCACTCACTGAACAAGGTAATTTCCCAACAACACGATTTTACCGAACGCCTGACCTCTGTAGAGAGGCACCAGAAAGAGCTTATCAAAAACCTCGAGATTTCGGACAGACAGGTATGTGAAATTAGGCAAATGCAGTGTGAACATGAAAATAACATAAAAACATACAAATCTCAGATCGAGTCGCTAACAACGACCTGTAATGACCTTAGAAATAGGGTGCTGAACCAGGAGCGTTACAGTAGAGACTTCAACCTTCGATTTGGTGGTGTCTCTGAGACTCCAAATGAAAGTTGTATTGACTTGGTGAATAAAATTATTTCCCAGGATATTGGTTTACCTGATATCACTGTCGAAAATGCTCACAGAATTGGCAAAAAAGTGCCCGAGCGGACCCGCCATATAATAGCTAAGTTTGTTTTCCGCCCACAGCGCAGGGAGGTGCTAATTACCTCAAAATCTGCATTAAAGCATAAATCACAATTTGTTATAGAAGACCTCATCTATGAAGATCGAATGCGAAAGTTCGAACTTCGGGATAAGATGACCGAATACTACAATAAGGGGCACAAGGTGAGATTTTCCAGAGGCAGATTATTTGTTGATGGTAAGGAAGTTATCACAGATATATAAGTACAGCCCGAATCAAATGCTGATCCACTGTGCCGCTCCGTGAACATGTGATGTTTGTTTTGTACCCGAATCCACTGTCCTTTTACCTGCGTATTGAACTTGTGTTTATATACTGTCAACTGTTGTGCTGTACATAAATGTTATTTTTCTGGTCGCTGTGTTCTAACAGCTTCGTGTGTATCTACATGTTTCTTTTCTTTTCCTGGCCACTGTGTTATATGTGTGTACTTTTTTTATGGATCATGTCTTGCTGGTGTCATCGTGAGTAATGTAGTTTAGCTGTGACTTAGTCAACCTTGTACAAACATTATCTTCTGCTTTACATGTTTCTATTTGATAGTGGTAAATTTAGTTGGAACACCACCGTTTTGTGAGTGAAATGCCATTCAAAAAGTCTGAAATCACGAATCAAACAACTTTAATATGTTTGTACTATCTTCAACTGGTTCTCACTCTCATTATGCTGACAACCAAGCAAGCTGCTACTTAACTGAGTCTTCTGTTCATTGTCACTCGTACGCCGTTCTTTTATGAGTGAAACATCCTTGAGTACGGCGGAAAAAAAAATCAACTGTGCTGGTCCTTTCTTCGTCTTGTTCTCACTCGGTACAATTTTAGTCAAACTAGTACATTGATTTATTGCTTTCCATGTTATCTTTCGCACACCGTCTTTTTATGAGTGAAACATCCTTAAACACGACGAAAAACACTAATAAATCAATTTAATATGTTTGTTAGCTTGTTCTTAGTCCCGCCTTAATTGTGTTTCGTTTTACTTGTCCTTGAATCACATCCGTTATATAAGTGAATATCAATGAAAACGGCGTAAAAACATCAATCACTTGTCCGCTTATGCTCACTTTCAACGTAAAGCCCATTACTTGGGCTTTCGGTATATATACCGGCTGTGTTAAATGTGTTAGCTAATAGACTGTTTTCTCAACCAAGGCTCTACCGCATAATGTTGTCAACGAGAGCTCGGTGCTCTACTGTAATATGGTAGGCATCTTGCAACTAGGTCAAACTGACCTCATGGTCAGCTGCCTTTGTTATCTGTCCCCTTTATTTAACCTGTTTTATTTTTGTGACGAATCTCTTATCCTGGCTACTACTACACTAACATCTGCATATTTCCTGCATGGGTCATTGTATTTAATATACCTTTACAACATATATTATATAATCAGTATTGATCATGGCTGACTCTCTAGGTCCAATACAGTCTGCTTCATTCTTGAACCCCTTTACGTTATTACCTTTTCACGAAGAAACTGACATAACTAACCCGATTCATCATCACTCTGTCATCCACTCTCCTGTGAGTATCAACTTAGATCGAATCAATGATATGTGTCTTAACCCGCTACAACTTAACAACACCGATTATCATAATAAATGTGTTACTGACGACAACGAGCATGAGTTACACCACTGGAATAAAATAAATAAACATACCTGTTCTTACCTCACTGATGTAAATCTTGCTCCTTATCTTCAGTCGCACAATATTACTAAGTCCAATCAATTTTCGCTGCTACATCTTAATGCTCGGAGTTTGAGTAAGCATTTTGATGAGATAATGGGTTTTCTTCTTGGTACTAACCATCAATTTTCAGTTCTTGGAATCTCAGAGAGTTGGCTTTGTCCCTCTGTTGAATCTTTATATAAAATACCTGGTTATAATACGTATTCATTAAGCCGAAACAATCGGAAAGGTGGCGGCGTGATGTTATACGTGTCTAATGAAGCTAAATCGTGTAGGCTTAGAGAAGACTTATCATCTATTGAAAAAGATGGCGTTTACGAAAGTCTATTCGTTGAGGTAAATATGCAAAACAGCAGTTATTTAATTGGGGTAATATATCGTCCTCCCGACAAACCTATCAATTTATTTAATGAAAAGATTGGCTCTCTTCTCCAAAATCTAACAACCACCCGGAAATGTTTCATCATGGGTGATTTTAATATTGATCTGTTAAAATCTGATTCGCAATTACAGTGTAAAGAATTCATCGACCTTATGAAATGTCATTATTTTTTCCCGAAAATTACTAAACCTACCCGCCTGAGTCTTAATTGTGCTACATTAATTGACAATATTTTTTCTAATTTTCATGATAATGATTTAACCTCAGGAATTTTTTTAACAGATATTTCGGATCATTTTCCTGTTTTTCATTTTGTTAAAGATTTTCTCCCTCCTAAAACCACAGTAACATATACTTATCGTAAGAAATCTTTGGCTCTCAAAGAACAGTTCAAAAACCGATTCTCCAGAATCTCCTGGGATGACGTTATTTCTTCCAATGATACGAGCGAAGCTCTTGAATTATTCTCAAGGAAGTTCTTAGAAGTTTATGAGGAAAGCTTTCCTATTGTAAGTAAATCCTCCAAAACTGAAATCCGTAAGCCTTGGATCACACCGGCAATTATCAACTCTATATATAGAAAGAACTATTTATATCGCAAACAGCTAAAATCCGGTGATATAAACGACCGCGTTGCCTACAAAGTAAATCGAAATAAATTGAATACTGTCATTAAAAATTCTCGAAAAACTTACTTCGAAAAACAATTTAATGACTGTAAAAACAATATAAAAAACACATGGAAAAAAATAAATGAGCTGATAGGTAAGGCGGGGAGGAAAACATCTAGTGAATATTTTCTAGTGAACAATGCTGAAGTCACTGACAAACAACTGATTGCCACTGGATTCAGCGAATACTTTGGCTTTGTGGCCAGTACTCTTGAATCTCAAATTCCAATAGCTGTTAAACATTTCTCGGAGTATCTTGGTCCTGCTTGCAAAGCGGAGTTCAAATTTGCAGCGGTTTCGCCAGATCTTATCAAGACAACCATACTAACATTGAAATCTTGCTCACCGGGTCTAGATAACATCCCTATGGCAGATATCAAACTTGTTGCTGATTTTATATCCAAACCCCTAGCACATATAGCAAACTTATCGTTTTCCTCTGGAACCGTGCCAGATTCATTAAAAATGGCCAAAGTCACTCCGGTCTATAAATCTGGTAATGCTTCAGAATTTACTAACTACCGTCCGATATCTGTATTGCCTTGCGTGAGCAAAATACTTGAAAAATTAGTAGCAAACATGATAAATGAACACATAGAAGCCAACGATTTGATTACACAACATCAATATGGCTTCCGAAAAAACCACTCGACTTATCACGCTGCAGCTTCATTATATAACCATCTTATTACCTCTAAGGAAGGTAAATTATTCAGTGCCGTCACCTTTCTCGACTTGTCGAAAGCTTTCGATACAGTTAATCACTCTATTCTATTGAAAAAGCTTGAACATTATGGCTTTCGAAATATTGTAAATGACTGGTTTCAAAATTATTTAACTAATAGAACACAAACTGTCAGCTATAAAAACATAAAATCTGATTCTATGTCTATACATTTTGGCGTTCCGCAAGGCTCTATTCTAGGCCCAATTTTGTTTATTCTTTACATAAACGACATTGTTAAGTCCTCTATACATCTTAAATTTACCTTATTTGCAGATGATAC
>JARFOD010074476.1:0-11203 GCA_031763545.1 Mopalia muscosa
AGAAAGCAACCTCTTTTCTCGCCTCTTACGATCGACCGAGGAAGCCAAGGGAGTATTCTGCAGGGCCATGACCCACCAGCTCGCCCATTCATTGACCACAAAAATTATAACCGACTTACTAGTTAACTGCCTTGTTGATAATGAGTGCAAGATCTGACATGTTTTAACGACTCCATGTTCCACCAGTAGAGGGGTTAATGAATCAATTACAATCGCTACTTTCTCATTGGTGGATACTTTGAAACGATGCTGGAAATATTTAACAAAATCGGTATGGACATTCAACTCTGAGGGGTTGTCTAGCCAGCCAAACGTATCCAATAAAACATTATGGACTTGCACCCTGGTTAAAAAGAAATGTAAGAGATGAATTAAAAACATTAAAATATTCTACTTTTGTATTAATAGAAAAATGTGGGTTGATGCATGCTACTCAACATATCATCCATTGCAGTGGCATTATAGGCCATTTGGCTAAATAAATCTGTTACGTGTATAATTATTGTTCCAAAAAGCCATTTTAGGCTAAGATGCTCTTTATTACCATGATGACATGATACTTCAGTGTTGGTTGCGATGACAATTATGATGATCGCTTGGCATCTTCAATATATATTTGTTTGTTAATTCATTGGGGATTAAGATCATACTTAAGGGTATTTAATTTAGATGAAGATGAATTGTCCATGTTGCATAGTTCTTTGCCTGAACAGGTATGAAAACCGAGAGGAAACCTCATAAAAACCAACCCAGCGATTTGCTAAGCCACAGTGTGACTCACTCAAATACATGTTGGTTGTCAGACAGACTCAATTACGTGGGCGATACATTGAAAAAAACCCAGGAAAAGTACCTAGTAGGCAAATACGCTAACCACTAAGCCAATACAATGTCGCAACAAACAACAGCTAAACACGATGAAACCGCAACACAGACGAGCCACTACATGTCTGCATCGTGTTGACCTCTGCTAAGAGACAACCAGAGCACAGTAAGCTCTCATCAACCACCTGCCACTTATCCAGTCTAAGGTTTTTCATATATCTGGCAAAAAGATCCGTTGATTTTCTTGATTAATGTTTCACTTCAAAATCTAGGGCAATTCTCTTAACAGAAGACATAGTTACACTCCTGGCTCTGCATTGCTTAAACATAGAGGGAAACCCTGATGAAACTTCGATGGAAAACCGAAAGGAAACCTCGTTAAAACCACCCCGCGATTGCCAGAGCCACAACATGTGACTTGCTCATATACCTGATGGTCGAAAGTCGGACTCAAACCCGTGAATGGTAAATCAAAGCATGTTCAGTTCAGGAAGCGCACTCGCTACCACTGAGCCACAGCCGCGGGCCGTAGATCGAAGGAAGACAAGAACCTGACATGCTGAACTCAGCCTGGAAACCGCAAGGAGCGCAGAGAATACGGATCCCAGTAAATGACCATAGTTTTTCTTGGAGCTCCAGCGAAAGTGAAGCCGGATTTGTTTGTTTGTTTAACATCGTACTCAAGGGTATTTCACTTAAATTGCGACGAGTATCCCGTTCACACTGCTCCTTGCCTAATTATGATGAAAAACTGAGAGGAAACCTTGTTAAAACCACCCCATGATTGCCGGAGCGACATCATGTGACTCACTGATATACCTGAGGGTAGACAGGCTGACTAGATCAGTGAAGCAGGAAGCTACATGTATTTTGTTCAGATAATCTTCTGAAACAGCCTTTACCAGAGGGCCGAACAGTATCTTAATTTTTTTCAAATATGAATTTAAAACATCAGAAACACACCTTTCCTTTGTTCGATTGACACTCCTCCCTGGTTGTGGCTCAAAACACAACAAGTGTACTTCATCTAACCTGGACCCAAACAAACAGTAAAGCAAAGTTAATACATGTATGTAAATATATCACTAATACAAGTCTTTGACAGTAGCTACATATCATGATAGAAATTCATGAACAATCCCTTTGAATTTTTGTTCACATAATTAATATTTGATAATTTTCAATGAGTTTGTCAAAACTAGTAGAATGATTTATTGTTTAGCAGATGGGTCTAAAATTTATGATGGCAATAAATTGAAAGACTTATTTATATCTGCATGGCAATTTATTTTTTCTCAGAAATACTATTCCATCCATTTTCTTTGGGAATGGAAGACCGTATACATCCCAAGAATGAAGTAAATCAGTGAATTTGTGTTCACAAACACAATTCAATTTCTAAGACTCTCCGTCTGCACCTCCCACCCCTCCCTCGCATTATTATTAAAGTGAGGGACACTCAAATTAAGTCAAACAGGTGAGTAGTTCAAGTCTTACCTTTCTTCGAAATTCTCCACAAAACAATTGAGAAGATCACAACCTGACTGGTCAACTGTGTCTGGAAACAAAAGTTAAGGCTACAGTTATATTTTTTTCAACTTTTATTGCTATTGGTTCAAAGAACCTGTAATTATCTTCCTTCAAAACGCTGTGACATTTCTCATGCTTCCGTTTATTTGTTTGTCTGTGTTTTTACATAATGCTCATTACTGTTCCACTCATATCACTTTTATAACTGATGGTCGATGGACTAAATCCTGTGATTGGTACATTGAAGTAGTATTAGCAAGTACACATGCTAAGTGCTAAGCCACAGCCTCATGTCACATGTATTTAATGCTTAATATCATTAGCAAGAGATAAATAATTTATTGAAACGATTGATAACATTTGCAGCAAAAAATCAGCATCTAAAATTATAGATTTTTTCATCCAACATTTATATAACATGGGATTTATGTTGACCAAAACAGGATATTTTTTTTTGGAGATGTGACATGACCAAAAATTATTTTTTAACTCACTGCAAATGTACATCTATTGATGCCATATACAATTAACTAAAGAACTACTGAATGAGCCCCCGGGCCCCTCGAACAATATCTCCACTTGCAGCTAATGTAGCCCTAAATGACTTATTACCTCCCCCATTTCTTGTGGCCATTGTATATGTCAGGTATCAAAGTCATAACGACAAGCCTTAAATAACGATAGGAGCATATGACCTGCACAGCATTGCTTTCAATAAGGCCATAAAATAAATCCTTCTAGGCAGCTTCCAGCCTAGAAATTGTTCCACAGGTAATTGGTAACATACCGGCGAAGTAACAGCCATTTCTTATAAACTGTCTTCACTTTTTCACTTGTTTTATGACATTTTAAGTCAGATGAATCGAATTTTGATTTCAAAATATTCATGTGTGCGCATGCACATTCTAAAGGGGAATATGGCATGATCTTTTGAAATGGAAAACAGTTTAACTAGATCTTGAGGACTTCTTGATGTAAAATGGCGATGACAAATACTCAGAAATCACTGTTACTTCGCCCGGATGTTACCAATCACTGGTCACAGTGGAAACGATTTTGAGACTGGAACCTGTCTAGAAGGATTTATTTTATGGATGGATTGAAAGCAATGCAGTGCTGGTCATACCTTACTTTCGTAATTTAGGACTTGTCGTTATGACTTCGATACTTGACATATACAATGGCCACAAGAAAATGGGGCAGGTACTAAGTAATTTAGGGCTAGATTAGCTGCAAGTGGAAATATAGTCTGGGGGGCCCGCCCCCCGGGGGCTCATTCAGTAGTTCTTTAGTAATCATCTGATGGGTTGTTTTCGCCGTTTTTTTTAAATTATTTTTATCAAAAACAAAATGTCACGGCCACTCAGACTAGTGGAGATACATGTATAGGCAGTATATGCCATACGGACTACATGTATGTGTAAATTAATTGACGCCATATGATGGCATATGGGGGCCTACTAGTACCGGTACCTTCGATACAAAGGATGTTGAAACGTTCAAGTCCTAAAATTAAGTTTTGTAGCATGTTGCCCTAAAGATCTAACAGACTGGATACACCTGTCAATACTAATTATCTAAATAGTCAAAACAAACACAACAAAATATCTTAAGTGTCAAGTCAATGTGTGTCTCTTATGGGCGCTGACATCTTGTTTAGTTACCGCAGTCAATAAAAAAAAAGTTTTTCACGGTACGGATACCTCTTAAATTTGTAGTTTAAAAATATTTTCTGTTGTATTTTTCGTCATTTTGTTTGATAAGCTATTTTTTTTTAAATTTTAACCAATAAAAAAAATATTTGCCCCAAATTAAAAGGGAATCCAAAATGGCGGCCTAGAAACCCAAACGTCATTTACAAGTCTAAATTATCAATTTAATGTCTGTAGATTGACCCTTTGACAGTTGTGGGCGTTTATTGAGTTCGCATTTTGTGTAAAAACATATGCTCAGTGGGTAAGACAATATGTTATGAAGTGACAGTTGAATACTGGGGGATTTTAGGACTGGTTGTCAATGTAAACAATATTGTAGACTTGTACGGAACGCGCACCTGACTACAGATGTTGGTTGTAGCAGATAATCACTCTTCTGCGATATCTAATTTCCTTCATCGATGTACAGTTCGTGTCCGTCTGTCGATCGAAGCAACTGTAGTGAAAATTGTCTGTCACTTTACAAAAAAATAATTAACTTTCCAAACGGCTCCCATCTTGGTTGTAGGTCGTAGCACAATGTATAGGGCTAATTCCTCCGTCTTAGCCCTACGTCCCGCCTATCTAAACCCACGGTTAAAGTTGCAAATCGAAAGGCCGCTATGGCCGGCCTCAAAAAAACTTTTTTGGATTTTACTCGGATTTTTTCTAGATACACTGAAACCATTGATTATTAGTTTACCTACTTTAAATATTTCTTTTTTGACGGTTTTCAATCTTATTATTGCAAAGGGAGATAACTTATACGTGTCAACTCAAGCAAGAAACTCAAATAAAACTTTATTTAAACGTCAGAAAAGAAAACAGAGTTTGGTTATTTTGATTTTTCTATCCAGATCAATTTCGAACCTTCACCATGGGTTGTGATAGGGCTAAGACGGAGGAATTAGCCCTATTCATTCAATCATTGTGCTACAATTCATCGTGATACGTATTTCCGTGGATTGATTGACAAGGTTTGGTAACCCTTTTTACCGTATTGTTTTCATATGAGTTCTGTAGATATTGGACCGTCTCATCATGTCTTTGTGCTCCTCTTCGTTTATAGGAGTCGGCTCTCTGACATAAAACATTTTACTTTTCGCTACAGGTCGCCATCGGGGTTTTCTCCAGCGAACTTGAATCACACAACAATTTTCGTTCAGAGCCGGATAAATCTTTTTGTGCAAGACTGACACATTTCGTGTAATGTTACTTAAACACGCCATCACATCTATCAGATATTTTTTAGATAATTCATACAAAATCGTAATGCTTCACGTCGAACTTTTCAAAACATCTGTCATCTACAGTTGCAGCAACAACCTTTCGCCATGCTTACTGTGGTTTACCTACGTATCGCATAACAGCGACTTTCATTGGTCGAACTTCGTGCTTTCGGGACAATCCACTTATCAGAGCCCTTGTTACATCGGAGTCAACAAACTGCCCACAGTGTCAACTCCATTCTGCTGTCTTCGCTTTCGTAATCCGTTGATTACAGGAAATATTGTCCGTATTCGCCTATTTAAGAAAGCTCTCCTTTAATATTAGTTTAATAATAAACTAACGAAGAGTTTTGAAACAAAAATCCGCTTATATTTTACAGTCAGTAACTCTAGATTCACTCGATCGAAAACTTTTTCTTTCTTTTTGCATTGTTTTATTTTGTAGACCATATTATGATATTTAGATGCGATAGACTATAAAGTTAATACATGCGCATGTCTCGAGACACTTATATGGAATTGCTTCACATCTTGGTTTTGCTAATGTAATAATTGTTGGAATACACCGCCATCGTATAAGTGAAATACCCTTGAACTGGCGCAAAACACAAATCAAATAATCACCAAGGTGCTTGAGTAGCAACAGAAGTCTACTTGATAGACTTCTGGTAGCAATGAATCAGTAGGCCCCTTTATATATTTATATATGTAAACAAACAAATTAATTTGAAGGATTAATTCATATAACTATTTCAGGTCGAATGAATGAAATGGCCCATGGACTTAAACCCTTAATCAAACACCAGATTGACTTGACTCCCCTTGCCTACGAGACAATGAGGGTAAAAGGACTTTCCCTCAAGGACAAATGCATACTTAAAGCGATACTCTGTGCTGCAATATAATGCATATATGTAAAACAGGCATCATTTCTTGTGTTCAATTATGCTCTCTAAATTTCTAATCGAGCTATATCAATTTGATACCTGGATCTTAAACAATGGGTAATGCACAAACTACAGTCAAATTATCCACGCCATGTCTTGGTACTTTTATCATTAAGCAGAAGAGCTCCACAAATATTAACCAATCAAATATCTTCTTTTTTTTTCAAAATAGTTTAAACCTTTGACAGTTCACGTTATTAACCCATAACACACAAGAGTGTTAGTCGTGTGATGTCAGGACAGAGCTGGCCTCGCCCAAAATGTCAGCCGCCAGTGGTCCTAGGAAGGTATATATCTGTAACCCTCGGGTTATTTTATGAACTCAAGAAACGATAAGTCGATGCCGTATATAAGTATGTTTAATGGTAACCTTTAAAGGAATATAGAGATCATTTCAGCCGGGAGCATCGTTTTAACGAAAAGTCCAGAAAGTTCATTCGAAGAACTACCAGTACGAATTTGAGAAAACTCAAAGATTGACAGATATATACATGCACTTTAAATTTTTTTTAGACAAATTTAATAAAGTATAGCTTAAGTGGAACACCTTACTATAAGATTCATACGGTTCATACTGGCTACACTTAAAGTTCTTTCTTGCGTGTTATTAATTCTGATAAATACTGCCAAAAGTTAAAAAGAAAGAGAGAAAAGTTCCTTAAACCAACGTGACCCTTATCCTTTCGTGGCTTTTGTGGTAATGTATAAGGATGCTTATATCTACAACAAACATATTTAGAAAAACGAGGACTTTTAGATTATTAATATAATGTTACGTTATGATTCCTTTTATCAATAAACAAAAACGTAAAATAATTCTTAAAAGATGACATTTGTTTGTAACTTGTATTTGTCTTAGATGGTTATATTCACGTTAATTGCGGTACAATTGCTAAAAATATTTAAAAAATGATTATTGTCCCTTAAAAATATTTGCTTAATACCTTCAAAATGAAAATCAATATAAAAATGTATGACAGTATTTTAGATAACGACTAAATGATCGTGTGTGCCAAATTTCAAATACTTAGTGCAAATATTAAAATCAAGAAATATGAAAGCGGAGAAAACATCTTAAACGTGTGCAAATGATTGAGCTAGAAATTTAATAATCAAAATTTTATTTTAATTGAATGAATAGACAAAAAAATGTTTTATCCATTGCATTGTTTTTTTGAATGCATAATTTGAAAAAAATATATATTTTTTTATTTATAAAATATTGAAAGACTTTAGTCGGAACCATTTACGAAAACTTACTGGGGGCATGAATTGTTTGTATAAATGTGTGTTCTAACACCCAGGCTGAAAACGCAACATGTGCTCTCGATGTCCGCTGTTGAGTTCCAATACATACCCCAATAGTCAGGCTTTTAATCTGTTGGCTTTTTGTTACCTGATTTCTTACAATAGCCAGCAGGTTCAGGTGAGTTTATCGTTAATCCCTTCCGCCTGCCAATACACATAATCTTTGAAAACATTCTAAAATACTTAATTGTTTAAGTACTGTTTTTTGCATAATCAAGACTATGAGGGTGAATAAAAAGAATTCAAGAAAAAAAAAATGTAAAAATTATTTTCCTGACTAGCTGTAGATCGAGTCGTTAATCTAAATTAAGAGCAAGATATACGTTAGTTTCGTATACAGATTACCATGACATCCACGTGCTGTTCATTCTTTTGAATCAAAGCAAGACCGCGTTTAATGCTTATTACGATTATAATGCTGTATACGCGTGCGTCAACAAACCATCGTCTATAGACTAGAACGACACAGATAACATTCATTCAAGTAATCACGACCTGAGTTTCTATAAATGGTCAAAAAACTTGACTACATTTTTGTATGTAACATTTCATCGGATTATTTTGTTGTTGTTGTAGTTGAGCTCCTGCGATTTTTTTTCAGGTGTCTAAAACTTAAATTATTTTTGAGCGTGCAAGTAATTTTGTTATTGCTGCGATGTATGATATATTCAGTATTGTATTGATCATAAACTATCTTCAACTGGGACGTGTATATAAAATATCAAGAAAGTTAGAGATTCACTACTGACGGCCAAATCATATATATGTAATAGATAATAGTTAAGTAGATAAGCTATTAATTTCACTGTAAATAACAGAAAACAATATTGTATATGATATAGTAAGCTATTTAAATGAATATAAAACAGTGTCACACTACTCTCTATGAATCGGTCTTTGGAATTTTTGTTTGTGTCCTATAGAGAGTACTTCTTTGGAGTTTCTCGCCACCGTTGTTCACTCTGGTGGTTAAATTGGCCCTATCAAACCGATGGAAAATTCAACTTAGCCACGATATTTCGAGTCTTGCAGACTATCTAAGACTAAATGACACTACAGCTGTTGATCTACCTGAAGTTATGTTTATAAAGACAAATGTATAGATTTAGCAAGACATTTGTTCGGTCTTCTTTATAAAAGGTCCCGAAAACTGCATGTGGTTAGCGTTCCGTACCGGATAACACTCACCATGTCAGATAAACATATAAACTGGCTCACTAAGAGGGGAAGTGAGGGAGGAGGCGGAGGGGGGGTCAACCGGGGCGGCACCCTTGAGCCCATGGATTTAGGGGCAGTGGGGGTCAAAATCCGAACGAAGAAAAAAAGAAGGTGTACCTTGAGCATGGCAAACAGGATACAATTTTTGCTCTCGTGAATAGGTGAATGACATTTCGTGTGGTGGATGTTAAATGCTTCATACTGAATTAGCCCCAGGTTTAAGAAAAGGTTCATTTCTGACTTTCATGGGTCCCTTAATGATGTATAACAACTTTTCTGCTAAGTTATTTCAAGAAATGGAGGAGGGTGCAAAGTTTCCTTTTGTCTTGGTGCTCAAAAATTATCTTGGTGGCCCAGCATATAAATACATTTTGGCTGTTCTGAGAACTGGCGTATCAGCGTGAGGTTGATCAGATTTTTTGATTGATTGACTTTTATTGATGTGAGCAAACTTTTGCTCCTGGTCATAGCAAAGATACATGGCAGTGATATGACAGATACATAATATGTTATAACTGTTAACATTGGCCATATGGGGCTAAACAGAAAGTAATAACAGCTTTACGTATTCCAAAAGCATCGTGGATTAAACGAGCAAGTTTGCATAACTGTCTAGGCGAATTTAACTTAAGCAAATTGACTAACATACTAGGCTTACGCCAATAATAAGGCCTAATAAATTGTCCACGTATGGCAGCATACACTGGGCAAGCAAGAACAAAATGATATTCGTCCTCAACAGTATTGAATTAATATCGACAATTCTTTTGACTCTGGGTTGCTATGGTCTGTATACATTGAAAGTGTTTACTGTGAACAAAGTATTCTTATCACAAGAGTCAAGTAACCTGGTAGAAAAAAACATTCATCTTGCCACAATTCTAGTTGCATCAGATATTTACCGTTCTGATAAATAGTTCGTCGTATATTTTTTTATCACGGTTTGCCAGTACTCGAAACGTTTTCAGGTTGCATTATGTTTTGAGCCTCTGCATGCCAATCAATAAAATGTTTGCTCTGGAAACAATGAGCTTCTGATCGACTACCGCTAGGTAAAGTTAATATAGAGGACGTATGGCTACAGCCTAGAGATGTGTCTTTATGTTCATATTGTCAATTAACATTCTGAAAACAAATATGTCTTTATCATGCTGGGATAGAATGGAAATTAGTGTTGGTGGTGCATTCAGTTCTTAAACATTAGAACTATGCGCCCCATTACTTTGCATTATATATGTTTATATTATACGCAGCTACTGCTTTAAACACTTTGTCGCACCTTTTTTCGGGTTTAAGATGTTGTCTTTATTAGGCCTCCATATGCCAACATACATTTCGCGATTGAAAATAACGGCACGAAACAACACAATATAACGGGACCACTTTCACAGGATATGTTCAATTGTGTCAGGGACTAGGGACCGGTCTCAATTACCGTCAGGGTTTTTATTTATTCTTTGTAGATAAGAATTTACTTGAAAGTCACCGGAAAATAAACGAAATAATAACATCCTCGCCTTTCCGAGAAAAAGCAGTGGGTGAAAACTTTGTGCAAAACCCTGAGGGTTGGAAATGATAGAAAGATCGACCAGTTAAAGAAGCATCCCATTTATCGTGCCATAAAGAAACAACGTGACATTTAACCAGAAAAAATGAGTCTTTTATCATGCTGATGCTATCCTTGCTTTATATTCTTTCAATCTAAGGGATACAATCTGAAAATATACTAGTGGATATGTAGATGTTTTCCTGGAATTTCAAAAATCTTTTGCACTACATTTTTTAACATTGCATAAGAGTATTACCAAAAATTCCCTTGCTGCATGTTTTTTCTCTCTGGTCAAAATGCAACAAACCAATAAGGATAGCTTATTTTCATCCGAATTTACATGTATAAATATCATATGGACGAAATGTAACATTAATATTTTTCTGCTTTCTGTGTCTAAAGCTACAGGATAGCCAAGAACCAATTTAAATATATAAAATAAATCGCCGGTGTGTCCCCCGCATAATATAATATTGAGCCTATTACGCCCCACACAGAGTGTATGTAGGGGGGTTCCAATCGGAAAATCCATCCCACAACTTTATTCGTACCACTATAGGAGGAGCTTCAGAAAGAATTGACAAAAATGGAACAACTATCTTTGTATAATAATCCAAGTATCAACAGAAATAACGACCCAGGACCAAGCTTAATATAAAAAAAAAAAGTTTTACAGAGTGCTTCAAATGCAGTGGAAACCACTACGCAAGAGAATGTAGCAGGAATCAACGCTATTTGTCTCCTCCGGTACTTGTTTTTCAACCATGATATCCAAATGGACAGACCTACTCTAGATATGGTGGCGAAAACACACAAGAAGTCAAAACTTCTTTAAATACTTTTGTTCCCCAGATCTCCAGGGGGCGATCCCAGAGGTAACTCGCCAGGGGGGGGCAACCTTAT
>JARFOD010074487.1:0-21158 GCA_031763545.1 Mopalia muscosa
AAACACACCAACACACACACACACACCCTGCATGGAGCCAGATCATTTAAACAAGTGGCTTACATAAGTCAAATTGGTAGATCTAAGACAATAAGCTTGAAATTGACATCAGCCCTGAAAATCAATACCATTATGCCTCAAAGATATCAATCACCTTTTTACACACACTTAAAGATTATATGTACCAAATAAACCATTTATCAGTATTAATTACAACCCTGATATTTCTCATATGCTTTCAGCCACGCCCTCAGAGGAGGTGTATAACCCCTAGTATTCTGTAATGTCACAAGTTGAAAATTCCCATTGAAATTCACCAGTGACTTCGACAGCTTGTATTTTCACATTGTGGCTGTGTTGAAATTAACTTTTTCGAATACATTAAAACGCTAAGAGCGTAAATAGACAAAAAAATAACTACAATCTTGAATAAAGAATTATAACTGTTTAACAAGAATCAACTATTTCTTACTTACTGAATTCGGTTTCATTTTTCATAGCTATTAAATGTTCTATAATAGAAAATTATTGATTAAAAATTGAGAGAAAAATGTATCCACTCTCTTCACTTATAAAACTTGTTAGCTTTCAATCAGTGTATGTAAGCCACATTAAGATTGTACCCATAACTTCTCTTACTCGCTTTAAATTTTGTTAAATTCAGTATCAAGCTATTCTGCTGCGGTTTGGAGAAAAAAAGTTATCCGGATTTTTATTTCTAATATTTTATACTCGAAATGTTGAACTATTCTCTCTGTTTTGTGACGTTTTAACTACATGTAACTACTTATCTTTGAATCAACTTGTTTTATTATATTGCCACTAGTGCAGTTTTTAACACATTTCTACAATTTCAAGAAACAAACTAAATGTCTAATTAAAACAAGTGGGGGTTGCAACAACTCTAGGGGACCTTTTGCTCCAAACAATAGTAATAGATCACGAAGGACAGTAAGGAATCTATATAATAAAAAAAATAGAGGGAACATAATGCAATTTTCATGTTTAGCTGTCCTCTCTTGGGGGTTGAAAGAAATCTAGACTTGTAATAAAGTCCAAGTGTTTGTTTCAAGACATGTGGTTAGAGATACCTTTTTGTTCTAAGTGAGTTTCATGCAATTCATTTGGAAACTTTTTTTTCTTTTTATACCATGTTTTGCATCTTGTGCAAATTTTTGTCTTGTCAGTAACAGATTTTGGTTTCCATCATTGATTGGACCTGCATGTCATGAGTGAATATATCCCCCTAGATATACCTGTAATATTGCCAATACAACAACGACAGTTTTGAGTACATTCTATGACAACAAGGGTATACTTGTAAGACAACTTAAAAAAGCACAGAACTGCTGTGCTGGTTTTAACAAGCTTCATGAATTTCGTCTTCCAAATCCAATTGGCCATGTATTTCGCTCACTTTTTTTAAATGTGTGCTTTAAGTGTTTATACGGCTTATTTAATGAGAAGGAACAAATGAATTTTAAACAATAAGTTTTTAAAAAATTTCACAGTACCAAATACAATGAAGGTACCAGTTATGATATTGTATCAATTATTTACCATGCATAATTTCAATAAATCACTTTGGTATAAATTATCATGCATTTGTTGGTGAAAATCTGTATTTCATCTAGGGTGGTACACACAGTTTTGAGAACGTATCAATGATGATCGCTAGAGATGATAACTTTGTCATACCTTGAATGTGGTGTAAAACTCTAATCAATTGTACTTAACAATAACATGATGCACACTACATAGCTCTACTCTCTGTCAAAATAGACAGTTCTTGTTTGTATCTTGTATAGTATTATCTTTACTCTGAAATATTAACATATGATATACTGTTAACATGTATACCTGGAGAAATCTGGCTTAGGTTGAACTGTTGAACCAAACTTCCCGGACTAGTACATCGATGTGAGTTTCCCACACTGAAAATGACTCTCATCACAAGTCTAATTTTTACTGTACTTCTGTTTGTGAGGGGACCAACAAGGATGGTCCAGTTTAAGAGCTTCTGTTATATTGTGGGTTCCTTAATCTAGACAGAAGTTACCTGGCCTAATTCAGAATACAATTGTCTGAAGCTTCTTGATGCCATGGGCCCAGTTGTTTGAAGAGCTGTTAAATTTAATCTGTTATTTGATGACCTCACGCCTGTTTGAAGGGCTTATCTCTAACCCGGTGTTAGCCAAATAACCTGGTGTAAGCAAATTTTAATATTGCGAGCAACTGGCCACAGGTGCTGTCCGATTTAAGGGGCAACACTTAGCTAAAATATTTGTGATGTCCTGTTATTGTAATCGTCTGTTGCTAGTGATATCGAGGGAGGTTTATTACACACATTGGACAGGCATACCGTCATGAGCGAAATACCTTAGGTACAGCATAAAACCCTAATCAAACAAACAGATCCCTACTTGTCAGAAAAGCAGCTGGTCCTTGAAGTCGGTTAGACTTGTGGACTAGGTGTCTGTATACTTTGTAAACCAAATCTTAGAATTATCATGGATTATATTTGGATATTATACTATTCAACACAATTCTATTTTTATTTTAATTTGTTTTAACTATTTAAATAAAAGTTTTATTGGTATGCTTTTATTTCTTTTTAATCCTATAATTTTGACGTGACAGTCATGGTAGATCTCTTTAGCTCTGTTGGGTCAATTGAAAATAATGCTACATGTAGTGGTGTTCTTTTTTTTCTTTACTCACACATGCTGCAATAAATAACCAAAACTCCAAGTATACAGCTTTGGCCTCTTCACTTAGAGATCAATTATACAATCATTCACCCTTAAAATTTGGTTACCACCTGGCTAAAGAGATTTACCTGGCTCCATCTGATTAAAATCATATCTAAAAAGCTCACCCTATTTTAATTGTCACAATTATCTCATGCAATTCAAGCTGTGTCGATTGGTTTGTACAATTGACCTATCACAGAACCACTTGCCAAACCTGATTTGTAAATGCTGAAAATGTCCACTGTCTAGTTGAAATTTACATACGACTTATAACTATTTTCAACATGACTTATAGATCCAGGTATCCAGCTTATATAGTACACTGTATTTTGTAATACAACACAACCTGCAACAAAATATGTGAATGTAGCTTGATTTGCTGTTTACAGTTTAATGCATGGTGGTGTTTTTAAAGGACGGCTGGGTCGGTGACCTTTCATGAACTCCAGCAAGCCTGACCAAGTTTACTCTATCTGATAGAACCTTCCGTTAGATCGTTATTGCGACAAACAAAACATGGGAAGCTTTTTATATCTGATTTCTAAACAGATTGCTGTTACCTTTGCACAGGGAGCTCACGTGATCTCTTTGGATACTCAGATAACAATCAAACGGAAAACACTCCATTATACGTCCACCGAAGAAAGAAAAAAAAGAAAGAACTCGAACACAACATAAAAACAGTTTCCAGTGACAGTTATTGATAAATTATTCTGCAAGGACCATCGACACTTAAAACTCTAGATTAAAGGAAATCCATTTCTACGGAACCAGTCACTCACTTCAATCTTTGTCCAGAAACACGTCCAACGACGAGGTTTCAGAACGAACAACCGGTGAAAAATACAATTTAAGTTCTGAAACCTCCATTACATGATTTGTGTAAAGTGTCTAGACGCTGCCCGAGATTTGATCGAGCGCACGTACCGCAATCTCTCCTGTGATCTAGAAAATCCTAGTAAGCCGAATTTTGTTGAAAACAATAAATTAAACCGATAGTCAGAAAATAGGTTTTATCCATTTGATGTTATCATATGAAATTGTGTGGAACTCTTTCCATCCAGAACAACCTAGTATGCGAGCAACTCTCCAGCAAGTCATGGTTACTGGTCCTTTGTTTTCTCGTTTTTTTCTCCAACAGACCTGCTAGGATTTGCCAGATCACAGGAGAACTGGACAAGAGATCGGCCTTTCAAAGCCAAACAAATACTGTCGCTCACATCCAAACAAATTTGAATCATCAACGAATAAGCTCTCTAGTCTTGGGATTAACTACATATGTTCCTAATGATCTACATCTATTTTATCTTTAATATGATTTTAGTCTACTTATATATTTCTCTCTCACGGGGGCTAATTTATAGTTAATCTGATGTTACTTACATATTAAATTGACTACTGTATAACTCCTTAGGTTACGTATTTTAAGTCCTCTTGCGTATTTCACATAAAACTTTGATATTTTCAAGGTCGTTTGAGACCATTGTAACCCTTTGTAATGTCATTGGATTCTATACCCCATGCTTTCTTGAAACCCATTCATGCGACGTCGAACTTGTACCTTTGGACAATGGTTATGACGTAATTACTGACCGACCTGTTACTATGTAAACCACGATCACTCGATCATCTTTTGTCTTAATAATATTGTATGCGTGATCAGGATTATGGCGATATACTTCGTTTATTAAGCATTTTAATATGAACAATAACGTGTACATAATGCATACTCAGACCCCGGTAGCCAGGTACCATTCAGCGTACCCTTTATATACTGTCTTATGTAAACTAGCTTTTATATAATAATAATAATTCTAGGTTGGCGATGAAATGCCTAGACATTGGTAAAGTGTGCATACATATTTAACAATTGTATGGTAGGCTAGATATTTAAAATGGAAATGTATTTTCAAATGTTTATGAAAATAAAAAGTCCCTTCGTTTTATACACAACTAATTGACTTCATTTATTTGTTCCTGGAACGAATTCAGTTGTTCACACATTATGTGTAACAACTATTAACTGACGTATAAATTTAATTTGACAAATCATTCGGTATAAATTCGTCAAAATGGATATTACGGACATTCTGTCTTCATAAACATTATTTTTGATATTATATTCAATTACGAAGTTACAAGAAGATTATTTGTGAAAATTCAAATATTAAAAAAAATATATGGTCATTCCTGAAATTCTCCCAAAGAAATCTATTGACGTCGAATCACCAGTTTACTACTTTCTTTACTTTCAAATATTTTTAAAATTAATGTATTCGTTCTGGTTTGACATGTTTTTAGAAAACTAAATCAACGATATCCACATTGTGTATTAAACCATCTATTTGAATTTCCATTAAGTTTCACACAAAGTATGGTGATTACGCCTTCGTCTATTTAACATGAATTGTTTATAATTTGTTGGAGTCGCCATACTGTACTATGTATCATCTAGCTTTTCAACGCAGTCTGCGGTGCCATGTAGGGAAGACGGCGATGGTTTCAATCAAATGCGATATCCATTCAATTAAAGCCGTCGCCACCTTATCTCCATGGTTTAGGGTATACATAAATTAGGACCATGTTTTGTGGCGAGTGTGGTAAATTAGCGGAATTTATGTGTTCGTCTTGGTGTAAATTACAACTACAAATGCACAAATGCGTTATTAAATAGAAGTCAAACAATTTTCTCTTTTGTCTAGACTTAGACTACAGTATTGATTATGCCTTATAATTTGACGTAATTTTATTGTGAGAAGATAATCTATATTGGAAGAGGGACGCGCTAAAGGAAAGTTCAGTTTTGTTTGTTTATCTCCCAATTATCCTCTTCAGACGGAATCGCTCCTACTTCGACATTTTTCAACTGTCACATTTGGAATCCTGGCGTTAATTGTGTTACGATCCTGTATCCGGCCAGTTTTAATGGCGAAACTGTCTTTCAACAACAACAACACAATCCCTACATAATATAAGGATTGACTTCTGATCGGAGATACATTTTACATTGGGTTTTGGTTGTTTTCAAAAAGCCTTTTAGTAACATAACAGTCCTCAAATCAAGGAACTAATTAACATTAAGTCAGTAATTAAAATAGAACAAACTGAAAGTGATGTACACGGTGCAAGTGACCCAAAAATGCTAGGCCTATTGCATTGTTAAATGTAAGAATTTCTCATTTCTGCCCGCGTAGTAGCTGCATGTGAGAATTATGAATTGGTTACTAAAAGAATTTCGCTTAACTGTTCATCGAGAGATTCTATTTTTTAAGGCAGTGGCTGGTGAAAAGCAGAAACAAAGATTTGCCAATAAATGCATCATTTGACAGGTTAAAGAACTTAAGAGTGTCCTAGCACATTTTCTGCCGTCCAATTAGGAAAGGGACCTTCAACAGGTAAGACCGATTCAAAGCTAACACAAATAAGTTTTTCAAAAATGTTATATACCGTGTGTATTCCCATTTGGCCACGATCAAAAGGCTCGGATAGTGCTGGTTCAGCTAGTCAACAACAGGAGGAAGACGCTGAGCTTTTCAATGATCCCCAGTTTAGGTAGCCCAGAAAAATAGCCTAAATTGAGTACTGATGTGAAACGCTTTAGTTCCCCATAATGTTTACACCTGTTAAATTAAGCTGTCCTTATCATTTTGAGGGGGCTTGCGCCCGTGGCTTAGTGGTAGCGAGTGCGCTTCCTAAACTGAATCTGCTTCGATTTACCGTTCACCGGATCGAGTCCGCCTGTCGACGATTAGGTATATGGGTTTTACGAGGTTTCCTCCCTGTTTTCCACCGTAATAAGGCTGCGTACAGTGTGAAGTGGGCAATTCGTCGTCATATGAAATGAAATACCCTTGAGTACGACGTTTAACAGCAATCAAACAAACAAACAAATCATTTTGAGGGCATTTTTGTATTGGTTTTTATGTTTTCAGGTCATTCAGGCCTGCATATTGACTGTATAATAAATAATACAAGCCCGTAACCAACGTATTCACAACTAGGCCTACACACTGCTCTGTCTGCCGTTCTTTTACTTAAATCTTTCTTCCTGGCTTCCAGGTCTTCCTTAAAATAATTTGGTACAAACCTGTACAGTAGTGATTCTGCTTGATAGAAAAAAGTCAGAAGGAACTTGACTTGGATATAATAGATTTATCGCAGCTATAACATATGGAATGGTATAGTTATTTTAGGTCATTTGCACCGCGTACGTCACTTCCGGATTGTAAAATGTTAATTACTGGCTTAATAATAATTAGTTTCTTAATCTGAGGGCTGTTATGTCACTTCTCCATAAACATCGTATTCCAGTGTATCTGTTCACTTCACATTATTGTTGTTTGCTTAACTATTGTGGATACCGTGAGAATACCCCGTAGAAACCACCCGTGATTGCCGGCGCCACATCGTTCGTCTCGCTCATATAACCGATGGTTTAAGGATAGGGCCGCGGGCCGTTACCGAATGGAACTATATGGTAACCGCTGTATCATTTGTATGCAGAACATATTTAACTGGTTATCCAGACGAGAATATTATATGAGATAGCAATTAAAACCAGAGATAACTGCAAGGTCCGAAATAGATTTCCATAGTAAAACCACATATGTGGCGTCGTATGTAACCTTTATGCAAGACTACACAATACGGAATCTGTCATTACTCTGTATTGAGGGCAAGCTATATGTTGTGTACATGTTTGATACAGCATTGGGCAATACATTGGTTTCTGAATAAACCTTGAATTGTTATGACACTTGGCTAGCACCAGGCAAAAATAATAGTTGGACAGTTAAGGGCACTTAAGGGTAATGTGCCTTGTTGTGTATACATTTCTCGGGAAGGTCCATCCAATCGGAAAGCTTGTGTAATTTTGTGATAATGGAAGAGTACTTAATATGTTGGTGGTAAGCGATTTTCATGTGGTCCGTACATTGTATTGCGAGAAAGGTGAAAATATTTGACATTACCAAATCATAAAAGCGGACAGATTCAGGAATTAATAAACAAGTGATTCGATCTTCATCTGGAGTTAATAACTTTTGTACCAAACACATAAGCGGGTTGTTATAGCTATATTTTTTAAACAACAAAAAAATCTCTTGATTTCAGTATTCACGACTGGTTTACGACCTAAATTCCCACAAAACATCTGGGAAGCTTTTGGCAATTTCCTGCACGTAACATGTGTGGTATTAAGACTTAAGGGTTGAAACCTTCCAGGTGATTCAGTCAATCCAATTGAACTCTGGATAATCTATACATTAATATAACTCGGAAGTTGGAAAAAGTTGAAGAGAATACATTTATATTGTATTGTATTGTATTGCGGAAGAAGGAAATTAATACTGTTCGACTGCATGCGTCAATAGCATGGTTCTTCACTGGATATTTTCCGGCCACACCGCTTTTTAAACAGAATCCGCTTTTATCGAACGATAATCCACCTTATAAGCTGATTAGGTTTTGCTTTGTCTCATGCAAGACTTACCAGTTACCACACAAGATTTAAGTTCAGTATGTGAGTTGTTGTACAGTCATATGTGCTTTCCAGAAAACTTGACTCAACTTGATGCGAATATGAAGTGGGTAGATTTTGGACTCGCCAACCTTCACCCTTAGAAACCACCGATCTACTGTTATACACTTAGTCGTTATTTTCGCCTGTCCATTCAAGACCACAACAGTGCTATTATTCTCCCGACAACATTAACCATGTTAATATTTTGTTAAGTTGTGTACATGGCACGGTTAAATTTCTTCATTATGGCATTGGCGATGGGTGACTACGCTTTTTTATGCTAATTACCATTATAAATTCGTCAATGGTCGTTGTATATAGCGTGAAAAGGGAACAAATGAGATCCTGTTAAGGGTGAAAGGTGGCCGTATTCACTCTACAATGTCTGAACAAGCTTACTCGGGCAGTCATGAGGACATAGACACTCCTGAACCAGTTTTCCCAGAGAATGCGACCCAAGTTGAACTGTCAGGAACACCTATGTCAGCCAGGACTCTCTCCAGTACTGATCAAGGTAGACCCACAATTGATCCCTCAAATCTCCTCAAGCCAAACGGTAATACATCTGTCGGGTCCTTACCAAGATCTGAATCATCAAGTTCTAAAACACGTCTTCACAAAATTCTTGTACAGTCGCGAGAGAGTTCACCCGACCATCCTTTAACCGAAAATGTAGATGAGGATAAACATATCATCCTGAACGTCGGAGGTGTGAAGCATGAGACTTGCTTACGTACTCTGCTCAAAATACCCAAAACTCGACTTCACAAAACCGCCAAGGTTTTGCTTGCAGATACCAGCTCTGATAAGTGGGTTACCCCAGAAATATTCTTCGACCGAGATCCCAGCTTATTCAATTTCATTCTGAACTTTTATCGAACTGAGCAACTTCATGTTCCATTAGGAGTCTGTGGACCGATGTTTAAGCAGGAGTTGGATTTTTGGATGCTCGACGAGCGGGAGATCGAGCCTTGCTGTTTCGTGACGTACGTAAGTTACGAAGAAACAAATGAAGCTTTGGCTCAGTTCGACTACTCCGTAAAAGACGCAGCAGCGATAGAAGAAGCGGACAGACAAGCCTTGCACCAAAATGGCTGGTGGCAAAGATTTAGACCCAAAATCTGGAAAGGTCTACAAAATCCGTACAGCTCTAAACTGGCCACGGTAAGTAGGCCTACAGTTTCGTTGATGTACAGATGTACAGGTAGAAATGCTCAATATAACCATAATATCAAGTAAAGTTCATTGTCAACTTGAAAATAACTTAACATGTACATAAGTGCTGAGTTGTCGAAAGATAACCTGGGTTAAATTACTGCCGCCCTGTAGACAACCTATACGTCAAGCAATACAAACAGGATTTAAAGTCAACACAACTAGGTTTAAACAACCAGATGCAGTTGTAAATTACAATGCATGAGTATGTTGTGTTAAGTATATACACAGTGCTTCCAATATCGAAACTATATGCTACCTTGTAGATATTAGCTTTGGACGAAGCCATGTTTCGCATCTCTCCAGCAGGTGGTTGGAGGGAACGTCATATTGCCTGGGAAGCGCTCCAAAACTTGGTTGTGCTAGTGTCAATTATTGTCGGAATAGTACATTGCTGTCATATATGTGACATTGCCTTTGTCACGCGTTAAACATCAGTCAATCGTTCAATTAATCCATCCAGCACTTGGTCTTCAACACGGTGTTATTATAACCTAAAAACCCAGTCAATCACTTAAGCAATCTAATCTTTTATAAGAGAATAGTTTTGTTCTGATAGATTCGACATTGTTACAGGTATCAGCAAAACTGAGCACCTGAGTTGTATCTAATAGATCTGTCTAACTCAAGAAAAATAGTATTCTTCACTATACACATGAACTTCATACAACACAAAAGCACATATGTAAACTTGTGTTGCAAAAGAATCTAATTTTTCACAAAAGAGTTTTTTTAGATTCGACATTGTTACAGACAACAGCAAAGCTAAGCATATCACCTTGTTTTGAATTGATTTATAGTTAACTCAAGAGGAAGATTATTATTCAAAATACACATGTTCTGACTACAACACAAAATATGACATTTGAATTTGTGTTGCAAAATAAGGAAATCTTTTTACAGAAAAGTTTTTTCTGATAGATTCGATCGACATCGTTACAGATAAAAGCAAAACTTATCACGTCAAACTGTATTTAACTTAAACAAAGATTCTTATTCAAAACACACATGTATTGAATACAACTCAAATAGACATATGTGAATTTGTTGTAAAAACCTGTGTCGTTTGGTTTTAGGTTTATGCTATAGTATCAGTGTTACTGGTGCTTGTGTCAATAACAGTATTTGTGGTGGAAACACTACCATACTTCGGTCTGCACACTCTCCACTCCAGGAAGAAAGCGGGCCAGGCGTGGACAAGCGAGGACCTTAGGAAAGATTTAGACATTTTCTCTGACATTACCCATTATGATATTCTGATTATCGTGGACAACTGTTGTAATATATTCTTTTTCATAGAGTTCATTATCAAGTTGCTAGCTGCTCCCCAGAAGTTGAAGTACATTCGATCTCCGATTCCCGTCATAGAACTAATCTGTATAATCCCTTACTATTTGGCTATGGCGATTGTATTTTGGCACCCAGACCCAATCGTGTTGTTCGACTTCCTGCGCGTTCTGTACGCGACGCGGGTCATGAGAATCTTCCGGATTTTTGTCCTCATGAAACATTTTATGGCACTAAAGATTTTGGTGTATACAATTAAGGCTAGTACAAAAGAACTACTTTTACTCGTACTGATTCTCATCATCGGCGTAATAATATTCGCTTGTTTAGAATACTATGCTGAACTACTTACAGAAGACGAAAATAATGCGTCGGATTTCCCTCACATTCCCATTGCATTTTGGTGGGCATTAGTGACTATGACAACGGTCGGGTATGGTGACGTCGTGCCTAAAACTTTGTTCGGTTACTCGATTGGAGCAGGCTGTGCTATTAGTGGGGTACTGGTTGTTGCCCTCACTGTACCAATCATTGTGAACAACTTTTCAGTGTATTACACTCACGCCCAGTCCAGAGAGAAACTTAAATTACGTAAGAAAGAATTGACCGATAGTAAGAAGGCGAAGAATGAGTGGAAACGGTTGGCTGGGGTGAGTCTTACGTGGGGAGTATTGAGAGCTCGTTCTAAAACCAAGGTCTCCCAAAGTGACCAAAAAAATGTGGAGAAAAAAGAAGAGAGCACAGAGCCATCATCGGTAGAAGTGGAACCTCACCAGATGAAGAGCCGGACAGCTACTGTGTCGCCCAAACAATGAATCTTTTGATAGTTTTGTATGTCCACAAATGCAGTTCCATTCATTATTAAGCACTTGGGCTCCAAGCGTCATCATAGTTTACTGTAAACTTTGAGGGGAAAAGACACATACGTTTTGTAGTAGGTATATGTCTCCAAGATAAGACCAACTAAGGAAGAGAAGACAAGGGTTGTGTCCTCAAAACAATGGATCATTTGATATCATTGGACTATTGCCTTTTAATTTGTTATTCATTCATAAGCCAGGTGTAGGCATCCCTACCTTGTCTATATGGGAAAGCACATGTTCTTTTGGAGGGAAAACGGGAGTCCAGAGTTTTTTTGAAAGTCGAACATTTCTGCACTTTGTTATTGTTTTCTGTGAAAATATGGATGTTGAAATTGTACATATTTTTTCCAATCTATTCCAATGATGAAAAAAAGGATTCTCAAAAAAATGTTGTATGAATTCTATCGAGCATGTGTTTTGCCAATGCGTTATTTCCAATTTTCATCTCGACAGTCCAAAACAACTTCATAAACATTACAAGGCTTTCTACTTTTTATATAACCCTTTCTTGTTTATAAAATTCATGGATTCAATGTACGTTCTAGAAAGTTTCCTCTTTCGTGGTTAGGGAATCTATGCTAGAAAGGAGTTTTATTCCGAGCTACTCCACGTTGCAATACTTGGCGTATTAATCGTATATAATCGGACTCGACTCCCCAGCGAGTGATTGGATGCGTGGGAACTTGTACGCAACCAATCAGATCATGTGATACGACAGGACTAGTAAAATGACTGCCATGAAGTCAATAATGAAAAAGGGAAGCGTGTCGAAAAGGGGGTATGTTCGGGGGATTCGACAAATGAGAGTATTGCACATGTACCCACCCCTACATACACCAACTCACCATACATACGCCAATAGTACTTTACAAAGTTCAACAAATTGTCAAAACTAGACATTCAACATATGTTATCAGTGCTTTAACTCGAAACTTGGCTATTTACTCCGTCAGGGGCGGATCTCTAATTCTATTTATATATGATTAATCGGCCATGGGTTGTAATGCAGAGGAGCTCGGAATAAAACTCTTGGACATAGAAGATGTGGTCAAAATTAAATACAACTTTACAGTATGCAAACAGAAACTGATGGCAAGTTACACGTGGTAGTAACTTTAACAAAATGTCATATCCAGAATGCTCATCAAAGATTAGTTAAACAGGTTTTCCGAACTGTGTGCCATCGTCTGTGAATGTGATTTTTGCAATTATTACATAATGTTTGTCTTCTTGCGTTTGTCTTGTACATATACCCCAATGAATAAAACACACACACATATAAACCTTTAACATATATTCATTATTGCTACTGGTCACTTCAAACGTGATCCTTCACACAAAACACTGCTGAACATTCAATACACTCCTACCCGGTATAACCAATGGCCGAGTTATACCCGAACCTCAGCCAGGACGAACCACTGTCCGCCTACTAATCCTACTTCGATGGACAGTTTACGGATACGACCATCCGATATATGTGGGAGTCGTTCGATGTGGCTTCGGCAATAACAATGGTGACTTTCAAGTGAGGTATCCTAACGTTCCCAAGCAATAGTAGCTGCCACATCAAACCACAACTCCAAAAAACTAAGCCATTTTGTAACAATCAAGTACCATCTAGCTTTCCAACGCAGACTAGGAACTTTGCAATGTACCAGCGCTATTACTATGTTATGACTAAGTGGGCGGTAAGAAGAAGTCCTGGGTGTAAGACGGCTTCCGGGGTTTTAATCAAATCCTGCTTAGCGATTAAAACGGAACGTCCGCAGAACGAACTAGTTTCATTGGCTGTTAATCGATTAGCGCAATATTCCCCATGTATTATCGCGATAGTTTCTATAGTGGCCGACAATAAGACAACTCTAGTAGGTCATGCCGGGCCATCGGGCATTAATTTCCGAAAATATTTGGGGCAAGTTATGCCCCAGACCATCAAATAAAAGCTGTGCAAAACAAGTTGGTCCGTGTGTATCAATGTCTGGACGTAAGAAGTAGAATCGTTTATTTTTTATAATGATGAACTATTTGCATTTTTCAGTCTTAAGTTCTTCTGGGATGAGGTACTGTTATAGATCGACCGCTGGTTATACAAGCGCATGTTTTCACTGCAAAGTAGGGGTTGCAATAAATTACATGAAATAGTTAGTACTGTGCACTTTTTAGTATTGAACAAATACACATTTCATTTAAAGGAGGGGGGAAACAAATATTGCATATACTACTTCATCTTCGCAAGCCAAAGTTAGGATATGGATGTATTAACCTTGGCTCTTTAGAAACCTTTATCGTGTTATCTGGGTCGACCATGTGACTGTTGTGCGGTAGAGCATTGTTGAAAGGCTGGAGCCCTGACGATTATAGCTGCATGAGCCAATAGAAATTCAGCATATGAAACTAGGTCAGAATACAAAAAGTCATGGTTATGTCGCATGGTCTCTCTATTGGTGTCGTTGGGGAGAGATGCAATGTGTTGGGGTGATGGTACTGCTTATATCAACCTTTGTTAACCGAACATATAAACACGCGCTATTTATTCAACTGCAATATAGACAGATAGGAGGAGAAAACAGGGTGTGAATACTTGTTCCATCAGATCGATGGGAGGCCACCAAGTTTGAACAAACTGTATACCTCGGCTGCGACTTTTATATACATTACATTAAATCACACACTGCATGTAAAGCTAGAAATACCAGAAACTCGTCAACAAAATAAAATTCTTTCTTTCAAAACTAAATTACTCTTTGTTTTGTTTTTTTCGTGGAGGACTTTTTTGTGAAAATTCCTCAAATGTGATGAATTTAACTTGAGTTGTATGATAAACATTGTCGTGGTAAAAACAAGCAATTGTATTCCAAGGGAGATAACTAGTGATCTTTAGCGTCAATCGTTTTCTCGCGAGAGTTTCTATATTGGACGAGACTATGATAATTCTCGTACGCTATGACAGACCATCGCGCATTTATTTCCGCCAGTATAAGGGGCGACATATGCCACAGACCAGCAAATAAAAGAAGTGCAAAACCCGGACGTCATCTTGTCTAGCCAAGTGTTACTAAACCGAGCTAATCTGCATTTGAACCCTTGGCAGATAATTAATGTACAATGAGAGTTTCAGCTACGCCATCTGGCGGATAAAACGATCAAGGTTCTAGCTAACTCCCACGGTTTAAAGTTACATTCGCCGCCAAATTCACTAGCCAAGTCTTATAACAGCGAAACATCTGATTGGATGCGTAGAAGTTCCTACGCATCCAACCAATTACTTGAAAGCCGAGCCCCATTATACCCGATTATCCGCCAAGGGTTCAAATGCAGAGTAGCTCAGAATAGTTACCATTGGCTAGAGAAGATGCAGGTTGTTGTTGATTTGTTTGCGAACTTTAGAATAATTGTTCCTTTTTACCTGAACATATAATTGGATATTATTTATACCAAAGGCTATTTGTTATCAGTTTACTAAGGGTTCAAATAAATATACTCTGTCTCCGAGCAAATAAGATTATATTTCTCGGAAATTACATTCCAAAAAACGGCGTGGTTGGCCTGAAATTTCTTACAAGATTTTTCTGTAGATGATTAAAACAACTACGCCGTCTTTTGTTGTAAATCTTAATGCGTTTATGTGGTTGATGGTTTTTTAACCCCAATCTTACCTGTATTGGGGATGACTGAGTCTTTAAGAAGGATAACTTGTATTGACCAAAAGAGATACAATAAAGCTGGAGCTAAAACATAAAATATCCAAACATTAAATCGTTGATAACCCTATCTTCAGCGTATGATTTTCTGTCTGTGAAGTTAATATACTCATCAATTTTTTTGTAAAAAAAATTCACCACTTGCTGTTCTGTTATGTTTTGTGTAACCCATGTATGTAATATTAAACGATGTATGGTTACTTTATCTTAGTTGGAAACTTAACATTAAGTTTATCTTATGTACTTTTAATAACACCAACGATATTACAATACCATCTGATAATGAACACAATAAAATCTGCCAAGAGTTACACTGCGCTCAGCCGTGAATACGCTAGATTATATTTATGCAGCATATTCCCGAAAATGTTTCTTATGTGAACAGGATGGAATTCTATCAGTTAACTTTGACACCATAGTCGCAGCCATATGTCTTTGGTCAGTTTAAAAAACACACTGTCTTCAATATATGCGACCCGAAACCACCAAATGAAACGCATGTCGTACATATTTTGGAAAATTATTGAATAAATACCTTCGTTTATCATTGATATACACTGTAATTCCGACTGAATCTAATTTGAAAAAGTCCAATATTTTGGAAATTGCGAAATCTCACATCAATAATATTAAAACATATTTTTTTTCCGTATAAAAATGGGGAAATATCTTGACATTTTAGATAGAACTTGTAGTTCTTTCTTCTTGTAACCAGCAACAACCATTGTTTGTATCATTGTAGGACATTTGTTGCTATAGATTCATAACCACAACTTCCAAGCTGATGTTCTCATATAATAAAAAAAAATATTTCGAGCAGCAAAATTATCTGTAATATATATGTTAGAGATTATTTAACAATTTTGGTATCATTTAAAAGCTTAAACAGTCTGCATTCTATGGGTGTATGTATCTCAATTCTTTAATTTGGCGACAGTGACTCATTTCGTAGTGTCGAATCTCTTTGTGCCCATCTCTTTGATACTGCTTGCCCACTGGAAAGAAGAAAATTTGTACATGCCTAGACTACTGATTAAATGATTGATTGACTAATGTATTTCTTCGTTAATTAATCAATTAATTTCACAGTATTCCATGCAGTGATTTTATCCTTTGTTCCTGTCAGTGTCAGTTTATGTAGTTTGTTATGTTTCTGTAATTGAAGGTTACAATGATTAGGTAACCATGCTGTCCTATCAAATTATTGGACACTTAGTTGCATGGCTGGCTGGTCACTTGCTTGGTTGAACACGAAACATTTATCTTTCTATGTCTCTCTGGAAACTTCTAGCTTTGGCTAGCTGATTGTTTTCATGATTAAACTGATTTGGTGCATTCTTTAAAACATTTGGAAGATATATATTTTAGTTGATTCATTCACATCAGCTGAACAGTGAGCAAACCATATATACGGTGTTCGTGAAACAAATAGTGTATTCACACTTAATTCCGTAAATAATGCCGTTTTAGCACTTCGATATTTGATTTACCATTTTTCAAGACTTTCCTAGTTCGCCAGTATTTACTTCTTACCGCTGGACAAAAATATGGCTCAATTGTTCTGGACAGAACAAGGTTTAATTTTTAAAGTTTGTTCTCAACAAAAACAGCCCTTGTCATTTTGTTAAACTGCGAGGAGAAAAAAATGTACACGAAATTGAGTACTCTAAGATTATTATTTTGATTCATAATTGTAAATTAATTCTTTCCTATGAATAGACTGATATCGAATACATTATATTCTGCTACTTTATCATGATAATGTTGACAATAGATTAAGAATGGCTCTTACAAACATTTACTCACGTTTTCGTATTCCCAGCCTCCCAAAACAAAACACAATCACTACACAAACAATCAGATAATTGCGTAACATGTTAACATTTTATGAAAGATAAGAAAAATTAAATTACTGGTACGTTTAGATAAATGTTTGGCAAATATAT
Organism: Mopalia muscosa; assembly: GCA_031763545.1. Lineage (NCBI taxonomy): Eukaryota > Metazoa > Mollusca > Polyplacophora > Chitonida > Mopaliidae > Mopalia > Mopalia muscosa. Next base: position 17,290 of record JARFOD010074487.1, read on the forward strand.
TAAAAATTCAGCTAATGTCTCCTTTTTTCAATTTACAAACATCATAGTTAATTAAGTGCCTACAAGACTGAATATATACACTCAATATTTACTTATCAATCCAAATAAAAAAGTTTTCCCAAACTAAATAATACAATCACATTAGTCGATCAGTTAATACAAACGGATAAATCCATGTTGGCCAATCAACAAGTATTAAGTAATCGACCCAAATCCTTCAAACAACACATGCTAGACGATCCACTCGCATTGGTGAATCAACACATATATCACTCAGCCAACCCATTTTGATTAAATAATCAACTCATATTGATCAGTCAACCCTTATGACGAGTAAAACCATATTGATCAGTCTACAACATTATTCAATCAACCAATATAATCAATCAACCAATATTAATATATCAATTCATGTTAATCAGCCGACCCAGACTAGTCAATCAGACCAAATAAATCTATAACCGACATAGTTAAATAATTTAATATAAAACAATTAGCTTATATTAACTTAATTAACGTCAACCCTAAGTATCAATCACTTCTATCTGTCAACCCATGAATGAAAAAGTGTGGGTCAACCAACTAAAAAAAGGACTAAAAGAAAACGAGATAATTTATTAACATTGACATTATCCACATACCGACCATATCCGGGCTGGTAAATTGGCAGAGTGGTCTCCACCATGGTGCCTCAGGGGGAGGGTACTCCAGAATGCTTACCTTACCCTCACAGATAAAGCTGGTTGGTCATGTTTACATCTAGAGGGTAAAAATGAGATCGTCAATAAAGTAACTTTATAAGAGTTATAGTTGACAAATATATCTCTGTATTATCGCTATGGTGTTATGGTCCTTCTCTATTGACAATGCTATGTAGCTGTATTACTTCCCCATCAGAGACAGTAAGTTAACATCTTGGAAAGTGAAGCATTGTCTTTGGGTTTTGATGTTAACCTATGACTTAAGTCTGCACGTTTACACGCTTACGTTTATAACGTATATTGGTAGTCTAGAGTATATATACTTACTTTTCCTTGAAAGTAACTTCTATTAGCCAAAACGCAGCGCTTGAAGCTAAGATATACGCTGCAAACGCGAACAACTTCATGGTTGCTTGACGTTTCGAACAATATTTTGCTTAGCGTGATTGTGATGTATAGCGTCAATATAATACCGCTTGATTGTGAACCAAGCGACTGCCGTATATTACAACTTTAAGGATAATTGGGATGGACGAGTTTATTTAAGGGCGTAGGCGTTAACCAAGAAATTATTTACTACATGTATGTATAAGCTGATCGGCTTGTATCGATCAATCATTGTTTTAAAAGCCATAGCGTGTGGCCAATATTTTACTTAGCGTGATTGTGATGTATAGCGTCAATATACTTTTTGTACCAGTACAGATATCGCGGAATGTAAGCAATAATACTACACGTAAATGTGTAATGTTAACCACCGTAGATTTTGCTTGGAAATCAACCAAAATACTACGCGGGTCTATATAAAAACAAACCCACACCAAAGAACTTATTAATAAATAATATACGCACCAAATGAATTAAAACAAAGTTATAGGTAAGATCGACTTTACTTTTGAAAAACTCGCTTAAGTCACAGTTACGACGTTAAACAGGAAGCAAACAAACAAACAGAAAGTATACCCGCCAGCAGTTACCTACCATCTACTCTACACAGCCCATTACCCTGCAGCAGTCACTCACAACCCGCTCTACATATCTCACTATACCCTGCAGCAGTCACGTATGATCCACTCTACATAACCATTACCCTGTAGCATTGACATTCAACTCGCTCTTCACATAGCCCATTACCCTGCAGCAAATGCACATGGTCAGCTCTATATAATCAATTACCCTGTAGCAGTCACACATTATCGCCTTTACATATCAAATTCAATTACCCTACGGAAGTCACATGCGACCAGTCCATATTTCCCAATACTTTGTAGCAATCCCATACGATCAACGCTACATATTCCTTCACCTTGCAGCCGTCACATACTACCCGCTTTATACACAGTCCATTACCCCACAGCAGCCGCATACGATCCACGCTACATATCCCTATACCTTGCAGCCGTCACATACTACCCGCTCTATACACAGCCCATTACCCCGCAGCAATCACATACGATCCACCCTACACATCCCTACACCCTACAACAGTGACATACTACCCGCTCCATACACAGCTCATTCCGCCGCTGCAATCACATACGACCCACGCTTTATATCCCTATACCAACAGCCATCAACTTTCTCGAAAAGATCAGAAAACCGACGGCGACTAGCTTAGTGTTATGGCTAAAGTGCTCACACAGACGACATGCACTACCATATATGTAGAACATAGATATTGATTTGATTGCCTATATACACAACAGCCAAATATATATACACTTTAGATAATGCTGACGAGTAAATTATTCACCTGTGTTTGTCCCTATTTAGTTAGAATGGTTACAGGCTTATATGTTACATAATCTCTACGTATAATTTGTCCATTAAATCAAGCTTACGATAGTACATCATTATGGATGATAATATTTTTTTTAAACATAAATTATTTAACCAAACGTGTCAGTTTAGCGTTCTGACAGCTTCTGAGAACACACTGGTAAACCGCCCCAGTGCGGTTGCCTTGGTTTTCTTGATTCTAGGAGGGCACACGAAGCAGATCTTTTCTTCCGTATTTTAATTGCGTCCTGTCTAGTGTAGTTGGGGTGTTGCTCGTGTTGTCAAGGGTCAGGTTTCTTCAATTGTTGACCTAGCACAACAGCTTATCGGGCATATCCTTTAATCCCATGCAGTTTTTGGCATATGGGACGTTTTGGTTTGGTCAATGCTTTTTTGTCTTTTGCGTGGCTTGTCATTAGCGCGCATCCCCCGCTTGCCGTAAGCCGTACAACCACTTCCGTATTTATTTTACATAATAAAGTCCTTTTCACTATGTGATTTTTTTTTCCGCATATGTAAAATTACTTAAGTTTTACTTACGTGAAAAATAATTGTACATAAGCACAAAAAAAAGCAAAGCTAATTCGGCATATGTAGAATAAAGTTAGAAGTATAAAACCGGCTTGCCATACACGCTACATGAAATAACCCGAGGTATTCTTACATGATGAAACACTGTTAAAAACCAAACCAGAATTGACCAAAATAACAAATTGACAAAAAGCGAAAGACAAGCTTCTGTAGATTGATAAGAGCACTTCTTATCTGAAACTGTTGGTAGAATAAAGCATAAGGATGATTAATGAGCATGTTTATATCATTTGTGCTACTTGGTTGATTGTAGTTCATTTTATCAGCATAGCGGGGTTGGATTTTCTATTCTTTGCATATAATGGGCCAAAACACTGTAATATATACAGATTGACCTTGGTAATCAATGAAAGGTGGATTTTATTTTCAGGAAGTGATCACTATCATCATTCCAGGATGATACTTATTTAACCAAAATAGACAGTTCTTCTCAAAAGTTTGCACGGACCTTTAAATTTGGGCACCAAATCGCCAATGTATTAATGAAAGTCATTTGACCGCTCAGACAATCGTCCTTTTGATGGTGTATTAACTACCGGTTATGGGACCAGTTTTCCTGGTGTTATGTCATCTAGGCTATTTGATGGCCTAAATCAAATTAACAAACGATTTGATGACTTTTTGCTCTGTGCTTCGTTGGCAGATTGATTGATTGATTGCTTGGTGTTTTACGCCACATTCAGCGGTATTTCAGCTATTCTGTGGCGTGAACATAATTAAATTATTTCATTTGATTTATATATTTAAAGATAATTGCACCCAGCAGAACCCTTAGCTGTTAACATCAAAAAGAAAAAT
>JARFOD010074498.1:0-21149 GCA_031763545.1 Mopalia muscosa
ACATTAGCAATTGCCAATTATTTATGTACTATGTAGGAAGTATGCACATTTTCCCCCCGAACTGCCGCTGGGGCCTCTGCGGCCGCCTCCGCAACCTAATAGAGGGTCCGCTCAGCCCCCCTGCTGCTTCCCCGGTGTCTGCGCCCAATCTATGACGTTCGAGCGTTTAGTCTGAGTGTATTATGACAAAAGTGTTCTATATTTCAGGTTATATGGACATACTTGTACAGTCGCTACAGAGACTAAAGTGTATGGTTGCCTCAATTATTATAAAGAGGCGTCAGATTAAAATTGCTGAAAAAGTTTTCAGACTTGTAGCGCAGCTGGTTGGAGGGAGCGTCCCGTTGTCCCAGTGCTTTCAGAGCTATTAAAGAGGAATATGAAGCCGATATGTTTGTGATGTCTTTGTATTGTCATGTGAGAGTCCTGTTGTGTTTTTGTTCGTTGTCAGATGTGTCCCTGTGTTTTTTTCGTCCATTTGGCTGGCATACCATTATGTGAGCGAAATTACGTTTAAAATGGCGTTAAACACCAATCAAAAATCAAACAATCAGAGTGGTAGTTCAGTTAGTCTACAGTCCGGCACAATACGCTATCGACAGTCATGTTTTCCGTTAAATCTAGAAGCTGATCAATGTCCTAGTTACTAAGTAGAAAACTAGGACAGTCTTTACAAATAGGTCTTCGTTTACCTCTGCCGAGAGTTGACTACTCACTCGTCTTCTGGGAGTAACAGCGTTGCACTGACTGGTCGACCCAATACATGGGGACATCATCTGACAAAATGCCAATATATTGGGACACTCTCTGACAAAATATCGATCTATAGGGACATTCTCTGACAAAATGCCGATATATTGGACCATTATCTGACAAAATGACGATCTATTGGGACATTCTCTGACAAAATGCCGATATATTGGGACATTCCCTAACAAAATGCCGATCTATCGGGATATTCTCTGACGAAATGCCCAATCTATCGGGACATTCTCTGACAAAATGTCGATCTATTGGGACATCCTCTGACAAAATGTCTGATCTATTGGGACATCCTCTGACAAAATGTCCGATCCATCGGGACATTCTCTGACAAAATGTCCGATCGATCGGGACACTCTCTGACAAAATGCCCGATATATTGGGACATTCTCTGACAAAATGCCGATATATTGTGACATTCTCTGACAAAATGCCGATATATTGTGACATTCTCTGACAAAATGCCGATATATTGGGACATTCTCTGACAAAATGCCGATATATTGGGACATTCTCTGACAAAATGCCGATATAGTAGGACATTTTCTGACAAAATGCCGATATATTAGGACATTCTCTGACAAAATGCCGATGTATTAGGACATTCTCTGACAAAATGCCACTGCTGAGTGCAGTGGAATCAATAACACGGATTAGGAGAATGAACCATGAACCCTTTCAGAAGAATCTTATGATATCCTATAAAAATACTGACATCGTATAGGATCCTATAAGATGATTATAAAATCCTAAAGGATTCTGAAAGTAAGAAATAGGATCCTATTGAACACTCCTATGAAACCTCATGATCCTATATGTTATCATAGAAAATTCTACAAGATATAGTCCAGTCCTATAGTATAGTATGGACCTACCATAGTCTGAGCAGAGATTCGATGAGATTTGAGGCTGACATTTCCTCTCGAACTGCGACCAGCTGTGTAGTTAGTGAGGAAGTTTCAGGACTTGAAGGTAAAGCGGTGGAAATTTGGGGGACAAAAAGTTACTGGACAAGAAGTTGATTTCGTCCGAAAACTCTGATGACTATTTATTGTGGCAAACATATACTTAACGGGTTTGAACTATGGAAATATGCACCACTCTTCGCATAATACGCGGTTACCGGGGACTCCAAACTAACGTTTCAAATTTCGATACAGGCAATGGTAGTTATGGTTGGCAGCAGAGAAAACATGTTTTGTAAACGTCAAGCGAAGTATCCGTTACGTCTTTTTTTAAGCGTGGCAGCTTTGCCTTATCGTACCAACATAAGTTAAATTGGAGATGAAATAATTCCCATCCAGAAGTAATTGTAATGTATATATCATATTACTAGGCATTTGGTAGACCTTATAATAAAAGTATTTTTAGTTCGTGTTTTTATAATTAATTTCATCTTGATTATTTGATTCAGGTCTGAAAGAAAAAGCACGAATGCTAGCGAGTCTTAAGCCCTGGTCGGGCAAGAACATCTGATCAACGGTAGATAACTTGTCTCCAAAGGACACTTTGCTTAGAGGGTGTAACATATCTTTCACACAAAGTTTAACCACACGAAACCCGGAGCCTAAATGCGCAGGCGCCTTATTGTAATTTATTAATTTCACTAAGATTCGTGAATTGGACATGATTGTTATGCATGTATAATGTATATGACAAAGCGAAGCAATGCTGTCTTTGCTGAACACTCGAAGAATATTCCCTTTTCTACTAAAACTGTGTATGTTTCTATTGGGCTAGCTTCAATACGGCTGCAACACAATGCCGACTTATATCTTCTAGAATAACCTTAAACACGACGTAAAATAGCCAATCTGTCAACAGTGAATTTAAAAAAAATATATTCAACTTGATTAGGCTTTGAAATCTATGAAAACAGAAAATATCCAACTTCTCTTAAAAGGCGAGAAATAGTTTTTTATGCTAATTTATATTTTACTTTTTTACATGATTTTACAGCTTCTTGATAAGAAGGAAGAAATTAACGTAAATGCTGTTTATCCAATTGCGCCTTAAATCAAACATTTTGAAAAGCTGGTTTATGTACAGTTCGGATTCCATTTTGATATACAGGTTTTCGATTTTGTAAAACGATGTCCAGAATGGCCTCGTTTGACATTCATTTACCTCAGATACCATGGTGGACTCGAATCTGTGAGGGATACACCGTTTTAGAATCAGTAGTCAGCGAACAACTGAGCCACGGCCTCTGGCCATATACAACTTTTTTTATGACATTTTAAACTTATTCTATCCATACTAAACGTGTGCACTAAGAAATCTGTTGACAAATCTGAAAAGTGGTCAGCAATTTGGTCCAACATTTAAATGTTACATTCAACAATTCTATGTTTATTAAGGCACTGCAAAGCAAGTTTCTTAGAAGAACGAAAAATATATTTCGTCATGGCAAAAATGTATGTTGACTTTATGACTATAAATTACGGTTAAACCAGACTACTTATAACGTAAGTTGTGCCTACGTAAGTGTACACATAGTTATCTCAAAATACACATCCAAGTGCAGTTTTGTACACAGAAATATAAACCCTCTTAAATCTAAAGGCAAAACGTTAACGGCTGGTGTTTAACTGATTTGTTTAGTCAACCCTGATGTTTAAACAAAATAATTTGCCTGGATAGTGACTTCACTAAACCGAAGATCAAAATAATTGTAGGGTTAAATATGCTGGTTAAATGAATTAAACAAAAACAATTACGAACATCTCTTTTTTCTCTGACTGATTGGTGGTAATATTAGATTCATGGGCCTTTTTCCATGAGTATGTCCACAGTCGTCTGTTCATGTTACGTGCATGTCATAAGCCGTTATTGTTTATCCAGACGCCTTATTCAGCAAAATGTGCACGTTGTGCGTTAGAAATGTCAAATATCAGTCTCAGATAAAACACATGAAGGGAAAAGACAATTTTCCAGTGATGTGTTAAGTCAAGCCTCCAGTTACGACGACGAGTTCGATTTGCCTGCATTTGGTGTTACCCATTCAGCACTCAAGCAATAAGAGACGATTAAGAAAGTTCATAATTTATATAATTTTTCGCCCACACATACTTCATGAAATGTTTGTTGTTGTATGTAAGGATTGCGTTGAAGGACTTTGTGTTGTTGGTGTTAACGTTAGATATAACAAACATAGCCGATCGGCCGTGTTCTATTTATTATACATTGTGATTTGTTGGGCTCTTTCAAAGACATTGATACCAATTTAGATGATCGAACCTGATCTGGGTTAGCGTGATAACTCAAATCAGCCACATGCAGTTAGAACTACAATTATTCTAAATAATTATCAAATTAAGTTTATTTCCTAATCCGGTCGAACGTTCCCAATCTGGTCAAACGTTCCTAATCCGATCGAACGTTCCCAATCCGGTAAAACGTTCCTAATCCGGTAGAACGTTCCTAATCCGGTAGAACGTTCCTATACATTGTTTTGCTTCAAATCGTGCAGTTCATAACTCTGTTCAGAACCGTACAACTGGTATTTCTCCATTTTATGCTTTGTTTGACCGCCCTGGCCAAATTTATCGCATCCAATTTATCGCATGATTGACGAGAACATGTTTGAATTTAAGGCGGAGGAGGAGCCGAGTATGTTTGCAATTTGGAACTTTTGTTATGACAAACAAATTGTAGATGAAAATACGTGATTGATAATTCCTTTCTCATCTTCTGTTCTCTGTTGACTATTCTAAAATGGAATCGAGTTCACTAGATATTTGAAACAAATAGTTTGACAAAGCGGCGTGAGGAAAAATATGTCTCGAGAATTCCTCTTCAGTTCTATCCATTTCATTTTGTTCTGTTTTACTTAAAAAATAATTATCCAAGATTGATCATTTGTGTCAGTTCGTACTTTATATAGTAACACAAATGGTAATAAAATTTATGTGTCAAATTTTCAAAGGAATTCTCAACATATAAGATGATTGATAATCCTCTGAATAAAACGGGACATGGGGGCTCATTCAGAATTGACTGGTTTATTTCGGCATCTGTCTTGTATTTATTTTACATCAAATATCATAGAGTTTACTTGTCAGTCAGATTCCCCTATAAAGGTGTACATGTACGTCTCTGTGTCTCTGTGTCTCAGAGCTTTAGCTTCAGTTTCAAACGGCTGAGTGATAATCGCACCATTCCGCATTGGACGAAAACCAGAAATTAGCCATGACTTGAGCCAGAGATTTATCACCACAGGTCGACAGAATCAGGTTGTAATGGCATGAGCTGAGGTCCGTCACGTATCTGCGAACATAAAGTCAAATCATTATAGGTATTATTGCTGATTTTTTAGAATAAAAGTTCAAGTCATTCTAGAATAGAGATTAAAGCATTCTGTCTTGTCGGTACTTTTGTCTCAGGGGATGACGGGCCGTTTAATTTGAGGCTAACACTGGGTGTAGTTATACTGATGGCCTGAATGTGGAAGAATTATTTCTTATCACTGAAATAGAACGTTTGTATTGACTGAGTAGTACAGTTATATTGTGTTTGTTATTTTTCTCCAAATGATGACCTTTTCAATTAAATGCCAATTATTCCTATATATTTCCTCTATTGAATTCGGAACAATTTGGCATTAACTTTTTGATGATTATCTTCCTAACCCACTTGTGTTTTGTAAACAGTTCCAGTTCTGTTCTGTCAAATGTTAAGACCGTAAAACAAACGAATTGATTTACCATACCCGACCACTTGTATCCGACCTGTTGTAGGTACTGTCAGTGTTCTATTAAAAAAGGAAGCCTCTTCAGACCATGTGATGGGGCAATTTGGGTTGCGAATTAAAAAAAACAACCTCCGCACACAGAAGTAGCCCTCGTTTTCAGGAAGGGGCCACTAATAACTTTCAAGTGGCCCTTAAAAAATCATTGAGGAGGCCTTCCCGGGAGGGGGTCAAATTCCCTTTTTACCAAGTGGTCCAAAAATGATCTTGGATGCCCTAAGCCTACCAGATTTCTTAAGCTTTTAAATAGTGTATTGATAAATTTATTCAATGATTCATTTGAGATTGACCAAGAAATTTATTTAATAATTGATTAGGTACTATTTCGTTTGCTTTGCATGTTGATGGTTTAAACAAGATTAATTCACCGGCAGTAGCTGAACGCTAGATGATCGAGATCAATCAACCCATCGTTGTCCTCCATCTCATCAAACGTAATTCGCAGTGCCCTCATCGCATGTTGAAAACATCTATAACCCTCTTGTCTTGACGTTATAGGCTCAAAGCAATCCTGGTTATCTTCTATCACTTCAGAGGAAGAGAAAAACTACGACATTATGTAGGTAACATTTATTTTCCTTTCTTGGCTTCAAATTGGTGTATTGGCGCCTTGTTGAAAATTATCACTCGTGTTGCCTCGGTGCTCTCAGATCTTTGGGGCAACAACGATAGGTTTTGATAACAAATGCGATTGTCTTATCCTGTCTTTTAAAGTGTCTTTGTTTGCTGCCAGCTGCGTCACCCATGGAGCGAAATAAGCTTTAAGTGTGATTTAACACCCCATTCCAACAAAGAACAACATGTTTTCTTTACCATTGAAATAATCAGAAAATATTTTCGTTATTTTGGGACAACGCTTTCTTAGTTTGAACAGACTGCAGGTTCAGAAAATTTAGCAGGTTGAAACCCGTCCGGGAATCTAACCCACGACCGTCAGAGTTAGGCACCGAATCGCCAGCAGTAAATGCCGGCCACCTAAACCACTCAGTCACTCGGCCATCTACCGAAATAATAGTTTAATGCTATACTATTGCTTACAGTGTTAATATAACCAGAAAAATTAAGCAGAAACTTACACTGGTAGTCTAACTAGAAAAGTGATACAACGGCTCATAACTGTAGTTTTACCGAAAGAGTAATTTAAAGTTAATTATTGTGACCATATATTACATTGGTAGTCCAAGGAAAGGAGTGACATAAATATTAACAATTGTGGACAAAGCTGGTGAGTCGGACAATAACTAACAGAGGTAGTTTAGTCAGCAGAGGGATGCAGCAAACCTTACACCGGTAATGATACAACGGCTTACAGTTGTAGTCTTACCGGAAGAGTGACATAAACATTAACAATTGTAGACAAAGCGGGAGAGTCGGACAATAACTAACAGAGGTAGTTTAGTCAGCAGAGGGATGCAGCAAAACTTACACTGGTGATAACCGCATAAGTAATCCAATGCGGGTTCCAAATTAGCCCTAAGTCCGGGATTTATTATAGCCGCCACTTCCGAACTAACGTTACAGTGTGATTGTGCTTCCGCGAAACATGTGTAGGATTCGTCGGTCTTTCGACTCCTGATAAAAAACAAATTTAGATCAATATATTTATTACCAATGTACTACTCTATAAACGTCCCAAAATGCAACAAAAAGTTGGATTTATGCTTTGTTTCTTACAAAATATACAATTGCTTTATACTTGTTTCGCTTTAAAATAGAAAGTAACTGACAACTCTAATATGTACGGCGGCTCATAGGGGACATGCATTTTTTTTTCTCTATTTTGTATTTCTTGTTTTTGGGGTTTTTTTTAATTTCTAACTGCCCCGATATTGATTTTCACCCGCCCCGAAATCGGAATAAAATACGTCACTCTTCATTTAATCATACGTATATTGCATCAATAATACTTTATAAATATTCTATGAAATCTAAACAAACTATCAATGGCTTGAAAGAAAGAACAAAAGAATGTCACAAACCGACAGTTGGATAGAATTTGTGGTATATTGTAGTTTGGTGGCTCCATGAATTTCACTCCCATTTGGCGGAGACACGCTTGTTCTTTACGGTAAGTCTCGTAGGGACAGTCCCAATACACAAGTACTCCGGCAACTGAAATATGATAAATTTAATAAAAATGATTATGTTTTAAAAGAAGATAATCTACGGTGGTTCGTCAGGGATATGGCGTTCGTTGACTCCATTGTAGGCTATTTCTATCTTAGTCTAAATATGTTTAGCTCTGTAAAATAAAATTTATAATTCACTAAAAATGAATTCTACCAGTTGGAAACTATTTCTGCTGAAATAAATACATTAACGAATGAAAAAAATAGATAATATATTAGTATTATAATTATTACAGTTATAATTTATTTTCAATTGAAAATATTAAAATTTGCGTAGGTATTATTGATATGAAACTTTATTACGGTATTTTCAACGTAGGTGTAATTTTTAACTTCACTGAAAATACTTGCACTGGAATTATATTATTTTTACTGATGTTGAAATATGTATCATTATTTAAAAATATTCCTACAGGAAGTTAAATATTTATACTTCAATTAAAATTAGTTTTGTTTTGATGTAAATGATTTCTCTTTAAGTTAAAATATTTTTACCGTACTTTTGCCTAGTAGATATTATTCAAAACTGCGCTTAACACGATCCGAAAATAATATTGATAGAGGTTATTTTTTTCCAAAAAACAAGACAATTTTAGAGAAAACCCGAAACAGAAACATCGCGAACAATAAATAGAAGGAGGCTAAACCGTCTGACAAACAGCCAGCTGGAAAAATTACAGTGTTACCATTGCGTCAAACATCACATTAAAAGTAGCCCGTGGCCGTGGCTTAGTGGTAGAGTGTGCGCTTCCTAACCGTACTCCAATTTACCGTTCACGAGATCAAATCCGTCTGTCGTCAATCAGGTATATGAAGGACCCACAGTATATGGCTCCGGCAGTCGCAGGGATGGTTTTTACGAGGCTTCCTCTCGGTTTTCCACCGTTATAAGGCAAGGAGCAATCTGGTAGCGGACGATCCATTGTCATATTAGGGAAATACGACGTTAAACCCCAATCAAACAAACACATTTTAAGTAAACAAATTGAATTGAAGCTGGATGCTGGAACACATGTAAAAATTTCACCTAAACACATTTTTGTTTATCAATTCACACAAAAAGACACAAACTACTTCACTGTAAGAATAGGCTGTGTGGCTTGTGTGTGTGTATTGGGGGGGGGGGGGGGTGGTACTCCATAAAAGAGGGCAAAATAAAATATCTGGACGAAAATAGAAAGAACACACAGTGATATATTTAATATCACTCCTGAAATAGTTTAAAATCGCCAAGATAAATTACATACTTCATATTACATGTATGGTTAAATAAATATAGAGCGAAGATCTCCATCTTTTGCACGTGTATGAGACAATAAAGACCTAATTATCTCCCTTGGAGGACAACTATTTTTCTTATCATGACCCTGTGCTCTGAATTCAAACTCAAGAGTTAAATTAATCAGTTTGAAGAATGTTTACGAAACGTTGTTAAATACCAAACATTTATGTTTTTTATGAGGGGAAAAAAGTTTTAACATATACAATACAAGTGAGATTTTTTTCCCCATGGTTTAAATGTTAAAGGAACCTCGAAATGCGCTCGTAAACATATGAATACAACGTTTTGACTGTTTATAATGTAATCTGATTCTGGCTCAACTCTTGGTCTCCAAACCTATGCTATTTTTATTTATTTTTTTTTTTTTTACTAAGCTTATTCCCTATGTCAATAAAGGCTTTTGACAAAAGTGTTTGTTACAGTTACTTGCTAGTTTCACCCAGGTGAAAACTCACGTGACTTTACACCCAGGTGAAGACTTCGGTTTTTGCATTTTTTTTTTTTTTTCAGTTTTCCATATTTTTTTTCTTTTAGTTTTACATATAATTTCTTTGGTAGGTTTCCACCCAGGTGAAAACTCACGTGACTTTCCACCCAGGTGAAAACTCACGTGATCTTTATCAGTCTTTACAAGATGGCGGTCTCACTTGTGATTTTAAAGCGGCAAACTATTGATATTGTAAGTTTCCTGATTCTTCTTGTTTGTATATATTATAAATGAGTAAGCAATAGTTAGTGGACTAACATCATCAACAGTTCGCAGCCGCTTTAAACGTAGATCTGCCATCTTGTTAGAAAAAGTCAGAAAGATCACGTGGGTTTTCACCTTGGTGGAAACTTATCAAAGAAAGTATATGGAAAACATGCGACTATAGTACACATAACCTGAAATATGTGATACCTTTGTATCGCTAGAGCGTCGCGTTCTCTTGTTGTCGCAGTATTCCATCTTGTAGCCCTTGTACCACCATGTATTTGCTAAATGTCTTCATATTTGCTTTAGAGATTTCCTGACAAAAATCAATGCAATAGAAAAACTCAATACAACAACTTGTGTACATTGACTTCTTTGATATTGTATGATTATTCTGTAACAATCTTGCACTATTTTAATGGCCAGTGTTTAGCGTGTCGGTCTACTTGCGGGGCCTCCGTGGCGGAGTGGTCTGGGGTGTACGCTCTAGTGAGTGTAGGCCTATGCTTCTGGTCCACATATCCCGCGGATCGGGTTCGATTCCCGCGGACCGTATGTGAATTGGCATACCAGCAATCGAGTCTGTCGCCCTCAGGTAGGCCCTACATGATGCCACATGATGTGGCTAGTGTGATCACTTTAGCGCCCATAACAAGCGACAGGAATCCCCACAACAACAGGGAAAATGTCCTGGTGTGAAACGGAAGTTGGCTCTTTTAAACGGATCCGGTAGTCGCCATAATGATCAACTCAGTGATCAACAAAATCCGCGTTGGACAGAGAATTCCCAGTGTCTGTCTGTTCTGGTTACAGAATATCTGTGGTCCTACCGCCTATTCTGACCCCATATGAAACTCGTTATGTTTTGTAATTGCTTGGATGGTGTTCAGACTTCCGGCTCAGAAAATGTACGAGTTTACGAGCGCATGTGTAGGTATATTACTAACCGAGTGTACTGATGATACGACATTCGTACGTAAATTACTAACATAATAAGGTAAATTACTGCCGAGCGTAGCGATGATACGACATTTGTCGAGCGTAGCGATGATACGACATTTGTACGTATATTACTGCCAAGCGTACTGATGATACGACATAAACGGGGATCTCAAGAGTTGTAGGCGAGTGGATGTCGACGTTCAAACGGTTTTATGAGAGATGCTTCGATCCTATACGGTTCGTCAGGCTAACTCTCAACGCACACTGACGCTGAAATGTAATATGCAAATGTAATATGTTATCACGAACAGTATATCATTTGCAGACCATAGAAACATTTAGGCAAAACCAATTATAATTAGTTAACATTATGAGGAAATGTCACAGGAAGCTTGTGGGTTTAATGTGCTTGGGCAGCTTATAGCATACCACATCTCGAAATTTGTCAAATGTAAGGCTTGAAGAATATGTCCAGGTGTTATGCAGATATACTTGTGTGTTTCTATATAAGTTTGAAAGCATTGTAGCATTGTAGATGTTCCTAAATCTAAATCAATATTGTTAAGTCCTGAGGGAGATAGGCTATCTGACGCGATAGACGTCCTCTCGACGTGGGGGACGTCCTCTCGACGTGGGAGACGTCCTCTCGACGTCGGAACGTCCTCGGCGTGGGACACGTCCTCTGGACGAGAGACGTACTCTCTACGCTGGAGACGTCCTCTCGCATCGAGGACGTCCTGTCAACGCGGGAAACGTTCTCTCGACGCCGGAGACGTCTTCTCGACGTGGTAGACGTCCTCTTGACGTAGGAGACGTCCTCTCGACGCTGGAGACGTCCCCTTGACGTTGGAAACGTCCTCTCGACATGGGAGGCGTCCTATCGACGTGGGAGACGTCTTCTCGACGCAGGAGGGTTAAACATCCAAACAGAATGTCCCCTAATTCTCCTCAAATCTCCTTCTGACATTTAGAGTAGCTGACTGATATACTAGAAACATTCAAATTAAACGTTTTGCACCACTATAACATGATTCCAAAGGCTCAAAGTTTTATTTTTTCAATCCCTGTCACATGTGCTGTAGGTCACCAAATTTCATTTTAATTCTAGCTGTGTACCAGGCCTATTTTGTTTAAGTTGCATTTTATAAGTTTGTGATGAGAACATGACAATCTAGACTTTCAGCTTCTGGATTAAGCTTGTCAATAATAATAAAGTTGAAACCACTGAGAAATCTTTGTACGCTTTTCTCCAGATCATTTGCCTAGTAGGACCAGTTTTCAAAGTGGTAAATATTTAAACTCAATGCTGAGCGCCACAGCAAAGGATCTTTGGAACCTGCTTGATCTCATCAGACACCCAGCCCTCGTTGTTTGACTGATGTTTGAAAGCTTGGATACTCAGCTTAACATATTTGTAAATTTAATGAAAATCTAATTATTATTTCTAAAATATATTGAAAAAGGAGTAAAATGTCAATACAAAAATGGCGGCATTTTGTTTGGTATATTTCTCGAAGTGCAATAATGATAAAACTAGATTTTTGTCCGACTATCCCAAAGTCTTATAAAAGTTTTTTAAAAAGCACCTTTTACTATAGATCACATTGCGCTCTTTTAAATGGTAGACATTTTTAAATTTCTGAAATAAAAATTTTTCTACAACTACGCCATGGAAAATGTAGGGTCTGCTTAAATCTGAAGTGCCATGAATAGGTAAATAAAGTTTTGCCACTTGGATATGATCAAGGGGAAACTAAAGTATAGGCTCAAAATCTAGACTGTTTGTTATTAGAAATTCGAATCATCTTTTTCCACCAACATATAGTTCCAATACCTAGCTTCTTATCCACATGAAAACAAATTTAGTTCATTTTGAGGCCAAGGGGTCCAGTAAAACCTGAATTAAGGAATTTGCTTAAGTGCTCAAATAACAATCAGAGCTTGCAATCAACTTTCATCGTTGCAATCCTATGGTTGACAAAACATCGATAAACTATTAAACACAAGTGTCATTATATAAAGTTACTGGAAATTGTCTTTTAACAAAATATACAAGTTGTGAATAGTGCGAATTAACAAAAAGCCATGGAATAAATAAAATACCTGAGGACGTCAGCAGCGCTAAGCAGATTTGCCTGGCAAGCATTGTTATTTCTTCTCCTACGGTCCTTCTAGTTCTCCAAAATTGTATGTAGGTATATAAACTTAAATACGTATTGGTAAAGTCCATGCACGCTGGTGTGAATGTTTATAAGCACTTAACTGCAATTGCCAAACATTATCAACTAATTGGAATAGTCCATATCCACTAGTCGTTAAATTAGAAATTGCCAATTTTGTGAATTACGCTGACATTTACATGTATATGTCATAAGTTTCCGATGAAAGTTCAAGGCTATTAGTAAGCCACTGTAAAGCTATGGGATTCGCGGCCCTTGTTTAGTTGTAAAAGTGTGTGCTTACTAATCCTTCTTCGATGTACCGTTCACGGGATGGAGTCCGTCTGTCGACGACAAGGCATAATAGTGTGTCACACCATGTGGCACGAGCAATCGCGCCTGTGCTTTCTAAAAGGTTACTTCTCGGGCTTTCGCCTTGTTAAAGGCAAGGAACAGTATGGAGTAAACGATCCGTCGCCATACAAGTAAAAAAACACTTAAGTGTGGCGCTAAATCAAACAAACAAACCAAGAAGCAAAGCATAGATATGCAGAGAGTCTGCACTATTTTAGTATTAAACTCGATTATGTAGTGGTTTGATAAAACTTAATAAAGAAATGTTTTGAAACAGTTAACAGGACCAAGGGATATTGTCCAATAAATATCCCTTGGTCCTGTTAACTGTTTCAGAACAATAAATATCCCTTGGTCCTGTTAACTGTTTCAGAACAATAAATATTCCTTGGTCCTGTTAACTGTTTCAGAACAATAAATATCCTTTGGTCCTATTAACTGTTTCAGAACAATAAATATCCTTTCTGGGTTAGCGTTACAACTCAAATCAGCCACATGCAGTTAGAACTACAATTATTCTAAATAATTATCAAATTAAGTTTATTTCCTAATCCGGTCGAACGTTCCCAATCTGGTCAAACGTTCCTAATCCGATCGAACGTTCCCAATCCGGTAAAACGTTCCTAATCCGGTAGAACGTTCCTAATCCGGTAGAACGTTCCTATACATTGTTTTGCTTCAAATCGTGCAGTTCATAACTCTGTTCAGAACCGTACAACTGGTATTTCTCCATTTTATGCTTTGTTTGACCGCCCTGGCCAAATTTATCGCATCCAATTTATCGCATGATTGACGAGAACATGTTTGAATTTAAGGCGGAGGAGGAGCCGAGTATGTTTGCAATTTGGAACTTTTGTTATGACAAACAAATTGTAGATGAAAATACGTGATTGATAATTCCTTTCTCATCTTCTGTTCTCTGTTGACTATTCTAAAATGGAATCGAGTTCACTAGATATTTGAAACAAATAGTTTGACAAAGCGGCGTGAGGAAAAATATGTCTCGAGAATTCCTCTTCAGTTCTATCCATTTCATTTTGTTCTGTTTTACTTAAAAAATAATTATCCAAGATTGATCATTTGTGTCAGTTCGTACTTTATATAGTAACACAAATGGTAATAAAATTTATGTGTCAAATTTTCAAAGGAATTCTCAACATATAAGATGATTGATAATCCTCTGAATAAAACGGGACATGGGGGCTCATTCAGAATTGACTGGTTTATTTCGGCATCTGTCTTGTATTTATTTTACATCAAATATCATAGAGTTTACTTGTCAGTCAGATTCCCCTATAAAGGTGTACATGTACGTCTCTGTGTCTCTGTGTCTCAGAGCTTTAGCTTCAGTTTCAAACGGCTGAGTGATAATCGCACCATTCCGCATTGGACGAAAACCAGAAATTAGCCATGACTTGAGCCAGAGATTTATCACCACAGGTCGACAGAATCAGGTTGTAATGGCATGAGCTGAGGTCCGTCACGTATCTGCGAACATAAAGTCAAATCATTATAGGTATTATTGCTGATTTTTTAGAATAAAAGTTCAAGTCATTCTAGAATAGAGATTAAAGCATTCTGTCTTGTCGGTACTTTTGTCTCAGGGGATGACGGGCCGTTTAATTTGAGGCTAACACTGGGTGTAGTTATACTGATGGCCTGAATGTGGAAGAATTATTTCTTATCACTGAAATAGAACGTTTGTATTGACTGAGTAGTACAGTTATATTGTGTTTGTTATTTTTCTCCAAATGATGACCTTTTCAATTAAATGCCAATTATTCCTATATATTTCCTCTATTGAATTCGGAACAATTTGGCATTAACTTTTTGATGATTATCTTCCTAACCCACTTGTGTTTTGTAAACAGTTCCAGTTCTGTTCTGTCAAATGTTAAGACCGTAAAACAAACGAATTGATTTACCATACCCGACCACTTGTATCCGACCTGTTGTAGGTACTGTCAGTGTTCTATTAAAAAAGGAAGCCTCTTCAGACCATGTGATGGGGCAATTTGGGTTGCGAATTAAAAAAAACAACCTCCGCACACAGAAGTAGCCCTCGTTTTCAGGAAGGGGCCACTAATAACTTTCAAGTGGCCCTTAAAAAATCATTGAGGAGGCCTTCCCGGGAGGGGGTCAAATTCCCTTTTTACCAAGTGGTCCAAAAATGATCTTGGATGCCCTAAGCCTACCAGATTTCTTAAGCTTTTAAATAGTGTATTGATAAATTTATTCAATGATTCATTTGAGATTGACCAAGAAATTTATTTAATAATTGATTAGGTACTATTTCGTTTGCTTTGCATGTTGATGGTTTAAACAAGATTAATTCACCGGCAGTAGCTGAACGCTAGATGATCGAGATCAATCAACCCATCGTTGTCCTCCATCTCATCAAACGTAATTCGCAGTGCCCTCATCGCATGTTGAAAACATCTATAACCCTCTTGTCTTGACGTTATAGGCTCAAAGCAATCCTGGTTATCTTCTATCACTTCAGAGGAAGAGAAAAACTACGACATTATGTAGGTAACATTTATTTTCCTTTCTTGGCTTCAAATTGGTGTGTTTGCACCTTGTTGAAAATTATCACTTCGTGTTGCCTCGGTGCTCTCAGATCTTTGAGGCAACAACGATAGGTTTTTGATGAGAACCATTGTGTCCTGTGATTGTCTAATCTTGTCTATAAATGTGTCTTTGTTTGCTGCAAGCTGCGTCCAGTTCGGTTTCCGGCACCCATTGAGCGAAATAAGCTGTGATTTAAAACCCCAGTCCACCAAAGAAACCAACATGTTTGCTTTACCATAGAAATAATTATCAAGGATATTTAGGCAATAAATGTGTGTTCAATACTTTAATTTTGCTTACAGTGGTAGTCTAGCAGGAACAAAAAGGATGTCAAATCTTACACTGGTAATGACACAACGTAGCCTTACCGGAAGAGGGGCATAAAAATTAACAACTGTAGACAAAGCAGGACAGTCTGACAATAACTAACAGAGGTATTTAGTCAGCAGAGGGATTCAGTAAAACTTACACTGGTGGTAACCGCATAAGTAATCCAATCCCGGTTCCAAATTTGCCCTAAGTCCTGAATTTATTATAGCCGCCACTTCCGAACTAACGTTACAGTGTGATTGCGCTTCTGCGAAACATGTGTAGGATTCGTCGGTCTGTCGGCTCCTGATAAAAAACAAATGGAGATAACTATATTTATGACCAATGTACTACTCCATAAACGTTCCAAAAATGCAACAAAAAGTTGAATTTATGCTTTGTTTCTTTTAAAATATACAATTTCTTTATAATTGTTTTGCTTTAGAATAGTAAGTAACTGACAGCTCTAATATAGTCTATGAATTTAAACTTTTAATGTTAAATCGGAACAAAATACGTCACTCTTCATTTAATCATACATACATTGCATCAATAATACTTTATAAATAAATTATGAAATCTAAACAAACTATCAATGGCTTGAAAGAAAGAACAAAAGAATGTCACAAACCGGCAGTTGGATAGAATTTGTGGAATATCGTAGTTTGGTGGCTCCATGAATTTCACTCCCATTTGGCGAAGACACGCCTGTTCTTTAAGGTAAGTCTCGTGGGGACAGTCCCAATACACTAGTACTCCGGCAACTGAAAGTTCATAAAATGAACAAAATTATTATGTTTTAAAAGAAGATAATCTATGGAGGGTCATACCAAGCATGATGTTTGTTGTCTACATTATAGGTTATTTCTATCTCAAGGTAAATATATTCATCTCTGTTTAAAAAACCCTTGTGATTCACTAAAAATTAATTCTACCAATTGGACATTATTCATGCTGAAATTGATACATTAAAGAATGCAATTAAAATATATCCAAGTTATTGGTGCATTGTTTATACTGATGTTGAAATGTGTATCATTAAGTTTAAAAATATTCATATAGGCCGCGACATTGACTGCTGGCGATTCGGCGCCTTACTGAGGGTCGTGGGTTCGATTCCCGCACGGGTTTCAACCTGCAAAATTTTCTGAACTAGAATCTGTTCAAACTAAGAAAGTGTTATCTCAAAATAACGAAAATACTCTTTATAATAAAGATTGAGTTTATTTTATTTTAAACCAATTATTGATTATCTGAGAACGGTACATATTGATCTTATATTTTCTACACAGTTTAAATTGTTATTTTAGTTATTTGTAGGTTACCCGTAATATCTTCATATTAGGATACATGTATGTATGCACTGAGAAATTACCCGGAGCACAAGGTAACCATTCATAGGTATTAATTTATGGACAAACCTGTGCCAGAATGATTAAGTTAAAGAAATATATTTTATGTGAATTGTGTTAATTTTCTGTAAACAGATCTTTAAAAGTCACCAATCTATTAAATAACAACCAACACTGAATATATTATAATAAACTCTGAAGTCTTCAAAAATATAAATGAACACCAGGAGTCCAAGCAAATGAGCCATTTTGTAATATAAGAGGCCTCCTGATTTGAGGTGTGCTGTCCTATGCTTTAACACAGGTCACACGTCTCAAATCATAAATATTTTCTTTTTGTACTTTAATTAAAATACCATTTGTGCAACATTTTTCATGACTATTTGGTATATCTTATCAAGACATTTGAATGCGGAATATGGGTGACCAAATACACTCTCTCACAGTCGTATTATTAAATCAACTGTATAATTTATCAGAAAGATGTAAGATTTGCTGTAAAAGAAGTAATCTGATAAACTTGTCTGGACGTAGAGTTTTGATCAATCCAGCTGTTCCTTTATACAGGCAGCATTCATAACACTCACAATAACTCTATAGAGACTCTATCTCGTTAGTGGTGAGTGCCTAGAGAAATTGGTCAATTATACCTCCAAATCAGCAGGTGATTTGAAAATCAGTCTGCAATCTTTGACTCCGCAACAAAGATCTTATCTTCTAGTTTGTTTCCTTAATTAGGGTTCACAGGTGCATTTATTTATGATATATATGAAAGTTGTCA
Organism: Mopalia muscosa; assembly: GCA_031763545.1. Classification (NCBI taxonomy): domain Eukaryota; kingdom Metazoa; phylum Mollusca; class Polyplacophora; order Chitonida; family Mopaliidae; genus Mopalia; species Mopalia muscosa. The sequence goes on from JARFOD010074498.1 coordinate 18,086, forward strand.
GCCTGAGGTTAGTTCATACAAATTAACCATTTGTAAATGATTTCAAATGTTGTATTAATCTGAATTATAGATGCTAGACAGTTATCCAATATACAGGACTATGTTTCTAGAAATATGGCTTATACTGTGAAATTAAAACCACAAAGTTTCATTTTCAATGTTCTCCAAAAGATGCAGTAACCCACCCTGGCCTATGCTTGTTTCTCAGTTTATACTTGGTAAAAATAAGCATGTGGCGGGGAGGGAGAAGGCTGTTGCCCTGTTGCTCATGGTGCAACAGGAATACGCTGTGTTGCTACATCTTTGATTATGCATCTTGTGAGTGTGGTTATTCAAAAGAAGACATGCAATTTATAAAAATATGATGGACATTTCATATCACCTCACTTATGATTGGTGAAATAAAAAACAAAGACATTTTTAGAAAAAAGTAATTAAAAATGTAAAACAAAAAGAATGTAAATAAAGGCATATATAAACAAGAAAAGACAGTAACCAAATCAATTTAATCTAAATTTCTGCCATTTTGAATACAGCAACAGTAAACAACTATATTATACTCTGTCAAAAAATAAACGCATAGGCGAAATATTAATAGAATTTCCTCTTAAATACAAAGCAGAATAATTCTGTAATTTTGGGGGGTAGAACAGTTTTTATAAGTACATGTATGCAGGGGTGGAAATAACTATAGGCTACATTTGCAGGACATTTCCAGTAAAAATTGAGATTGTCCTGTAAAGATCCCCAGAATTTAACATTGTGTTAAATGGCCTGCAGGACAAAATTAGAAAAATAGTTTCAGCATTTCCACCCCTGGTATGCTATAATGTTTTCGCTATGGACCGTCGACAGCAAAGCTGTATTCGTCACCGAAAAGAGCTACATGACACCTCCCTGGCAATGACGGTATGAGTCTTTGAATCCAGGCACCTGAAATCCTGACCCATTTTTCATGCAGTGCATGGGACACTTGCGAAAATGCCTTAGGCGCTGGGTTACGTTGGCGTAAACGTCTGTCCAGTTTGTCCCAAATATGCTCAATAGGGTTGAGATCTGGCCATCTTGATGGCCATGGTAACACATTAATGTTCTATTCCTCAAGATAATCCACTGTTAGACATGCCGTATGCGGCCTGGCATTGTCCTGCTGAAGGAGTTCACTTGGCCGATGCAGTTGTTGATATTCATTGCTCGCAAGTATATGCATTGTTGTCCATCATGTATCTGTAATAAGAAGCATGGTTTGTGCAGACACCAAACCAGGTACTTGCCCAGCTGTGTTCGTTACTGTGGTAGTTAAGTGACACAACTGATGGACCCAGATGTAGCGACCGTGGGCTGCAGTTGTTCTGTAAGGTCTACCTCTTCTGCAGATTGGAATAGCTGAAACCTGTTTCAAAGCCATGAAATAATGCTTGGTCTGACATCATTGCCAGAATTGCAGCTTTAAATAGCCATCACCACCCCAGTGTTTTTCCCAAGTTTCATTTGCATTCATCAAAATCTGAATATTTCATGTTGCTGAACACAAAATTCTGCAGAAATAATACGCCATAATGTGTGTTATTTTTTTATTCAGCGTAGCTGTCCTTGTTGTCCCATTCCAGAATCAATGACAAACATAATCATCCATGGCCATTGTACACAAGAAACGATATATTAAAAAACTTCAACACTTTCTTGTGACATTTCACCCATGCGTTTCTTTTTTGACAGAGAATATATTGAAAAAATGAAAAGAGAAAAATTTGCTTGCCTCCATTGTGATTTAAACCCAAGATCTTTGGGGTACAGGCCATATTATAGGTAGTCTAATGAATGTTAAATAGTGTTTAAAATTAAAATCTTCATTCTGATTTTCTATTTTATTTATTAGCTGTATTTACAAACTGCTATCAACTACATGCACTATAACAGAAATAAGAAAGAAAAAGTAACAAACCTTTTTCAGATGAAGTTTACAGTGGAGAACTAAATGGACATAATTCACACCAACTCAATCTACAGAAAAAAACATACAAAGTTCCAATTTAGACACTTTATCACTTTCAAAACAAAATCCAAAATTAACTAACACAGAAGCGTTGTATATGATATCAAACATACATTTCCTTCAACTGGTAACGGATCAAGACCAGAACATGGTAACACCATGTTCGCTATTCAGTCTGTAAGCTTGTAAAATATATTTAAGATCCTCAATACATATAGTAGTCTGCAAGTCTTAGGGATCTACTCTTTCTGTTTCCACATAATACCTTATTTTAAACAATTTTGTTTCTGGCCTAGGTTTGTTTGATCAGGGTATTATGATGTACTTGATGCTATGTGAAGGTCTGGTATTCTAGTGATGGAAGGAAAAACACTGGCGGTTACTGGCAACAAACAGACAAGACAATTGCAAAATGAAGTGTAAAAAACATCTCATGCAGATTGACTTTATGTTTGCGGCCCTATAAAGCTCTGAGAGCACCAGGGCAAGAGCAATAGATGGGTATCCTCCTGTCCATATGGACACCCTGGATTGAGCAATTGCCTCATTTGGACTCCCTGTTTTAAGAAAACTTTAAAAAGCAGGAGATGGTGAATCTGTTAATTAGGACACCCAGTTACTTAAAAAGTGAAACAAAACAACCACTTTGGACACTTTACTTTTGATTTCTGACTAAGCCATTACCACTTTGGACACCTTACTTTCTGGCTTAGCCATTACCATTTTGGACACCTTACTCTCTGGCTTAGCCATTACCATTTTATACACCTTACTTTTGATTTCTGGCTAAGCCATTGCCATTTTGGACACTTTACTTTTGATTTCTGACTAAGCCATTAAGATTTTGGACACCTGACTTTTGATTTCTGACTAAGCCATTACCACTTTGGACACTTTACTTTCTGGCTTAGCTATTACCATTTTGGACACCTTACTTTCTGGCTTAGCCATTACCATTTTGGACACCTTACTTTTGGTTTCTGGCTAAGCCATTACCATTTTGGACACTACTTTTGATTTCTGGCTAAGCAGTTAACATTTTGGACACATTACTTTTGATTTCTGGCT